>JAMKCH010009058.1:0-88988 GCA_023653785.1 Ophioderma brevispina
GCTGTATATTACCTTGTTTTAAGAAGTACAGATGAGAATCTACCATATGCTTATAGGTAGTTCAGTGATGGGTTTGAAAAGTGAGGGTTCCAATGCTGGAAGATTTTCTGTGTAACCAACTACACTGGCATGGAATCTTTTGATTCTTAAAAATGGCCTTAAATGGAAAAAGAATAATGGGACTCCGTGAATAGTAAACCCTTCTTTTGGGGTAGTTAGTAGTACATCACATCACAATCATGGAAGCATCCTGTGAGTTAAAGGCAACAAATAATCATTTCCCAGAACTGGTTATTATTTTTTTAAATAATAAGCAGTGGTGTCACAGCTGTTTTATTTACCCCATGCAAATTGTCTCTTATTTTTAGAACAACTTTAAAGCAATATTGGCACATTTTTTGAAGAGCGCCCCCAATTTTCAAAATTTGATATTTTTACACAGTTACGTTGGTAATTGTCTAGGAAACTATACCTGCGAACGAGAATGCTAAAAAATGCGTATTTATCATAAAATAAGCGATTTTGTAATTAGAATTGGGATCCCAGATTGGACTTAACGGCAGAGCTGGAAATGCATCCGTCCATGATGAAATAGTGCCACCTCGAGAAAATAACCTCTAACTTGACTTGCCTGAACCAATAAAACAACTAATGGATGGGCGTAGACAAGTACATGGCGCTATTTCCCGGTTATTTCACATTGGAAGGCCGTTTCAGCAGGCCTTGAATTACTTTCACAGGTGTAGTTTACTAGCCAGTTACCAATGCAACCGTTTAAAAAATCTCAAATTTTTTGAAAAATTGGGGGCGCTCTTCAAAAAAATGTGCTAATATTGCTTTAAGCATTAGCAACATAATTTTGACAATTATAAGTAGGGAACTGCAAGCATTATTACTCTGTAAAAATCATAAACATCCATTGCAAGATGCTTGCTGTTTAGGCCTGCAAAGATCACGATTTGTATATTATAGTGCCCTCTATTGCTCATTCTAAGCATTCTGGGCAAAAAATAAGATTTTAAAGAAAATCATACATGTTCATAATGAAATGTTATTCTTGTTTGCTCAATAATTACACTTTCAAATAACTGGCTAAAGGTCCATGGCCCGATCGCTAATAGCCTTGTCCCCAGAGACCCCAGATTTTACCGGAAGTGGTCAAAATTTTGGTATCAGAAGAAAGCTACTATTTTTCTCATTTACCCTGTGAAATCTTAGGGCCAAAGGATGTTCGGTTTGGATGTTATGAGCGAAAATGTGACCCTTTTTGGTCGACCAATATTAATTTTACACAGTATTCTATGGGGATTGCAAAATCACATTTTTAGCTCTCACATCAAAACGGGTTGAAATATCGGCGCGAAACTTTACAGATGGGGTTTTGGGGTGGAGGCCATTCTATCAAGATGAAAAACTTAAATGCAAAAAGACCTAAATCGGGCCATCCCCCTTTAAGGCAAAGGTGGATGTAGGGTGGAGTCAATCGACTTTTGTATGATCCTCCCCAAATTTTGTAGTTTTACAGAGTACATGCATGTTATGGTACTCACAACACCGCAATATCCTAAAGTAACTTGAAATTGACCAAATAGCTTTAATTTCTCTGATTGGCTTTCAAGAGGCTCTCATCCAGGTTGGTCAGCAGATTTGGATACCCTGAATCCTTACACCTCCATTTGTATGTGATACTAGTAAGAAAAAAAATCCCTTTCAAATGGAAAGTCAAAATTGTGGTACAAACCTACCTTGATGGCAAGGAATGGACTTCAGACTTGACCTAATACTACAGAAAGAAACCTCCTACCATGACTTGTGAATGCACTTGACAGCTATTTCCTATTGTAATGGTTAAACCAAAAGAATATTATGACCAAGTACAGCATAATTCAACATCTAACCACAAAACTTGGACCATTAGAAAATACCAAAAATATCCCATTTCCCATTTCACTTGGCTCTAATACTACTTATTCAAATTGTAAGTTAACAGACAGCTCCAACTCAAAGCCTCATCTCCAAAGGCTCAGCAAAAAGGTTGACACTATTTGCATTTAAACTGAATTTAAGTGCTAAAATTTACTGATATAACATAACAATTTTAGAGCCACATACTCTTGAATCATTTAACCTAGCAACTGATACAGTTCAAGGATAACACATCAGTGCTATATATGAACATGATGTACTGTGCACTTCCTGTGTGGATTTTCCATTTAACAATGTCCACCTGAGAACACACACTCATTTTGTATGCAGGCCGTCCACCAATTTTCACACCTATTCCTCCCACATTATTTCTTCCCTGAAGGCTCTACCCAATCTTGGCTTGTCCATGTACCATCACACTTCCATATCAAAGCTAAAGATTATACAAGTAAACAAAGCACACACTGATATGGAGGTGAATCAAGCATGTAGTTCAAACTACTTTAAGAATAAGGGTAAATTGCTGTGCAACATAAATTGCCAAGTAGTTCAGTTCAAGGACAAAATGTGTTCCAGGAAGACATCCCAGTTTGATTGCAAAAACACCTGTCTCATTATGCAGTTTTCTTGGTACGGTTAATTAACTAAACTGTGTCCATATGTGTATATGCACATATCCATTGAGCATCCCACTTATTTTCACACCTTTTTCTCATACATAATTTCTTAGACATCGATCAGATCTTGACTTGTCAGTGTGCTATTGCACTTAGAAATCAAAACAAAGGAGTATGAACAAGCAGTTTATTCAAAATAAGATGGCTTGTTTTTTATGTATTCCAAATTCCTGGCTATAAACCACATAATGCAGTGTTTGGTGTGACTGATAAAACAGTAAACATAAGTTGAAATGATTTTCTGTCATTTTGTTACAAAGTAATACCCTTTGTAATGGATCTCATCCCACCAGTTTTGTTTCCATAATTTAACCCCATGGGTACTATCAGCCAATTTGATTGGTTATTGAAAGAGTTATATGATGTAATTAACCAATCAGAGACACGGTAAGAAAGCATGTTCAGATATGTGGTTTATCTTGATTGGTTTGTGCATGTGTTGTAAATATAAATGTATAAGAATTAACAAATCTACATTCTAAATTGTCATTTTTTTTACCCAGTCATAAAAAATAGTATTAATGTGCCGTTTTCTATTTTAAATAATATGAAGGTGTGGTAAAGAATGTTGTCTTTGAATGACATCACTTTATAGGCTACTGCATCATTGATGCTCTGGTTAAGAGCTTTTCATGCTGTCATTTTTTGACAGACTGGTCTAGTTCTCATGCTTCTATAATACATGTATAGCTTACCTTCATGAGGGCACCAACAACTATCTTCAAAATATTTGTCATCTTTCTAAAATGTGAACTTTCTCCAGTAGATGCCAGTGAGCATTTGAACTATTGTAAGAAGTGTGCTATCTTTAGAAGACAGCATTTTTTTAAAATCTGAAATGGTTGTAAAATGAATACTTTGGGAAGAGGTGATGCAAATTTTGTAGTATTAGGCAAATTCAATTTGGGGAGATTTTTTAATCTCCCCAAATTCTATCATTCTTAGCATTAATTGAACTATTCAAAGAAATATGTGCTATTTTCAGACAATACAGGTTGTATACTTTCATATTACACTACCTTATTGAATTCCAATGCATGCAATCACAATTGAAAAGCAGTGTAACTTTTCAAAGAGAGTGTGTATGTGTGTGCATTTGCATGCTAGCATGCATGTGTGGGTGCATGTATGCACATGCATGTATGCACATGTATGTATGCACATACATGTATGCACATACATGTATGCACATGCTTACAGAGATAGTATGCTTGCATTTTTTCTTTTGCTTCCTTTGTTTAAATTGCTTGTGTGTCTAGTTACTCAAGTAAATAAGTTTAATCACGATGGCTATGTCATAATTAATCCTGATGATTTATTCTATGTTATAGACACACAAAAATACAAGGATATCTGAGTCCATACCTGTGTATGCTTGTGTGTACACGTGTATGCATGTGCACATGGCACGCTTGCGTGGTGTGTATGTGTGAAATAGGCAGGTTAGTACACTGAAAAAGGGCATTGTTTGGTACACGAGCAGAGGAATTTGCAAAATAGCATTTAGAATTATTTTAGTTAAGGGGTTTGATGTGTTAGTGAACTACTCAGTAGAATTTTCCAGAATTCTAATATATGGTATTTATAATTGTGCTGATCAATAATCTGAAATAAAAAAAAGGTCACCAACTTTTGTTTTTGAGCTTTAGCCAAATCAACAAAGGTATGCTGTCATTTTTAAACCATGCAAGTCTATGGAAAAAGTAAAAATTTGACATTTGGATCACCTACTAACTACTCAATAGAATTTTTTAATTTCCAAATATGTTGAGGTCCCGATGTCATTCTTCAAAATTTTGAAATAAAAAATGGGGTCACCAACTTAATTTTTCCATTAAAAGCTTAAAACAACCCAAATTTTAGTCTTTTTAACAATTTGGGTGCCTTCTCCTGCAGCACATTCAGTACCATAGTTAAGCAGTTAACGCGTGTGTGGAGGATGTGCGACTGAACGCGGGCGTAGAGGACGCGTGATTGGTGTGATTTTAAAAAAAAATTCTTCACATGAATAAACAAAATGCACAGATCCATGGTATCTGCAAGTGGAACCTTAGCACCTCAAAATGTGTGTTCTTTCTTTTGCTCCCGGCAGTGGGTGCTAAATTGAATGCACAAAGCTCAAAACAGCTTGGGCATAAACAAATAACACGTCAAACCCCTTAACAGAATGTAAAATGAATAAAAGGTATTTGGAATGCTTTCAATAGGTTTTGCTTTCTAGAAGATGGCAAAATACAGCTAACATTTTGTTTTATAATGAAGGCTTAAGGTTGGCTTAGAATTGATAGAGTTGGGATTTAAATGATGGATAACTTGTCAATTACTGGAATGGGCATTCAAAATGTAACCACTAACCAGAATTAAGTGTACTTTGCTCTCAGGAATATTCTCTGCTGCAGCAGGTGTGCTAAATGATGTGAAAGCTTTTCAAACTAATAAATAGGATTTGAGGGTAAAGGGGTTCTTACAAAGTTAATAATTTTAGTGATATTCAAGAGGGTAAAAAAATCATATTTAGAAAAATTACTTGACTTAATATAGCCAAAATTCATTTAAGACACAGATCCTTATGTTTTATATCTATACAAGTATGTTTTCATGTTTAAGCTAAGTGCCCCGGGAATCTAATGTAGTCATATTTCACAAGGCTATATTGAAGTATTTTTATATTGAAGCTGGGATCTTGTGGGCCTCAGTATTGCAAAGCTGTCAGTGTACACTATGCTGCAAGCTGATGTCAGGATATTCAACAGTATGTGATGTAAATCACTGCCAGATAGAGCTAAATATTATGCTTAGGACCAATGTGTGATAAGAGTATGTGGTTGTTGGGTGTTTAAACAATCAGGGAATATATGCTCCAGATTTTTAGCCAAATTTTAGTGGTTTCTGTAATGCTTGGATCTTCCTTGTATTGATAAATGAAAAGATGCTTATTTTTAAGGGCTGTTTAAGGCATTTAATTATTATGGTTCCTTTTCCTTTACTGCCATCACACCTGGAACATGATTTTGAAAGGATTATCAGCAAGCACATAGGAGTGGATTTCAAAGGCAATATTTATATTTAATGAAGTGTCTTTACAAAGATAGAGGTTCCACACAGGGAGGTACCAGAAGTACATTCTATTGGGTATTAGTTTAATAGAGCAGTCTCTTTTTTTCTCACACTTTAATATGGTAAAATGTTAAAGGCAGAAAGAGAAAAAATCTTGCTGATCAAGGTTTTTGACCTTAGCATATGAATACAAATATGGCAAACTTGAATAAACAGTGGCAGTTTTGATGTGGGAGTCATTTTCTGTAGAAACAATGCTTTTTTGCCCCTTATAGCCGGGAGCGGACTGATGTCACATCGCGTTGAAAACAGAGGGGAAGCCCAGGGAATCCCCGAATCGCGGTGAAAACAAACTGCGCAAATTGTCTTTATGTTCACTGCACATTGTATGACACTTTGCGTGCAGCACGCATCGAATTACGCACGTTGTTGCCATGCCGTTGCCATGCAAATTTTGTTGAATTCCCAGATGTCCGCTCCTGGCTATTGGCAACAAATACTTGATCCCTTGTGGTCTACCACCTTCCATACAGTATCTGTGATTGGTTTATAGCATGATGTAACATGATATACCCCTCTGCATAACCAATCAAAATAAACCCGTGCCTGTACAACAACCTAAGGCTTTTCTTACCATGTCTCTGATTGGCTAATTAAATCATGTGACCCTATAGTGCAAAATCTGAACGAGAGTACACAATTAGAAGTTAATCAAATTCTCGAGCCTCAATGAAATATTACCTTCTTAGTAGGGTTTAATCAAAAGTAGTAAAAGGACAGTGCTTTTGAAATTGACTTCCGCTGTTGCGGTTTAATTTAGAGTTGTGGAAAGATGAGTGAGTACTAGAGGAGTTAATCAATTTTACAGCTTTGTTTACAGCTT
Organism: Ophioderma brevispina; assembly: GCA_023653785.1. Lineage (NCBI taxonomy): Eukaryota > Metazoa > Echinodermata > Ophiuroidea > Amphilepidida > Ophiodermatidae > Ophioderma > Ophioderma brevispina. Next base: position 6,544 of record JAMKCH010009058.1, read on the forward strand.
TGTTTACAGCTTTGTTTACAGCTTTGTTTACAGCATGTAGTTTAAATACCTCTGGAATATAAAATGTGTGAGTGGGGGAGTGGGAAATAAGAAAATGGCTGCTGTGTATGTTATTGGGTGAAAAATAGTGTAACAGGTTAGAGATCTAGAAGTTGTGGCTGAAGAGATTGTATACTTTGTCCGGCCTGAACTAAGGAGCGACGTCATAGCTTTCACGCAGCCTTAAAAGTGCGAATCGCAGTAAGCCGTAGCTGCAATCGTGAGCGTACAAAGTACGAAAGGCTGCACGAAAGCTATGACATCACTCCTTAGTTCAGGCCGGATGAAGTATAGTGGCGAAGGATGTTGGAAGGACAGAGGTACTGAGGGTTATTTGTTTTATTAAAAAATACTGGACTGCCCATAGTATGATAATTGGATAGACAAACCAGCAAATCCACAAATCCTATCTTTTATTTTCATTATTTAGTTTTGATTGTTTTAACTGCTAGAGATATTTATTATTTCAATTATATTAATTTAAAAGATAAAATTACTCCCCTCTGTCAAAAATGAACCAACCCATACTGCATAACCCTATACATGCATAAACACTTGTGTGACAATGAACTATCTAATTTCATCGCATATTAAATAGGTACTGCATGTTTGTACATTAAAACCTACCTACTGAATAAGAATGGATGTCTGATTTCAATACTAAATTGAAAGCTATTGAAATAATGACAACTTTTTGTAATTGCATAAACAGTATGTGATATGACTGCACATTTTTAGATAATCTAAAAAATTAGAGAACAAAGTTTCAATTTTTTAACTTTCTTGATGAATTTCAATCTGTATCTTCCTTTTTCTGAAAACACAAGGTTTAACAAAAGAGCAAACCGTGGAGAAGCATTAAATACATATCCCTACATTCCATCATTCCTCTTGAAATAGATACTTTGAAGTCATTACCCGAAGATCAGCATGAGTTAAAGTTAGTGCTACAACGAGGAATGCAAGTATGAAATATCAATTTGCTAGCATGGAAGCTCTTAAAGATGTTGTCATCAAATTTCACAAGTGTTACATTAGTATGTAAAAGCTCCAGAGATTGTTAATTTACCTTTAAAGACTTATACGTGATTTCAGTGTACTTAGCATCTTGAAATTAATATCATTTTCATATATTTTTATATGTATGTAAAGTATAAATGCGCTGGGTTGTTAGCTTCTATAGGTAGCAGGCTTTAAGAGTAATTTGCATTGTATTTTACAATTGTTACAGTTATCTAGAAATTACGAGGACTTTTGTTATGACTTGCAAGGATTTCAATATTTTCCTGACCATGTTATAAAGCGGGCCTTTTAACAAAGTGGTTGTGTGACAGGTAGGGGAAAGGACTCCTGAATTTTATAAATTAAGTGTATTATTGCCTCACTCTTTGTCATAAATCTTGTAATTCTTTAAATCATATGGAGATAGTACCCCCTTTGGTTTTATTTATTTAAAAAGACATTAAATGATGCATACTGTGGCTTAGTTCTCTGAAAATTGTCGAGGGGATATCACATCACCATTCAGTGCATGCTTCCAGTGAAGTCATTGACTGCCCACCAGCCGCTATTAGGAGTCATATAACAGTGATTCTCTCTGGAAATAATCCACCTTAAAATGTCCAGGGAATCATTGCACTTAATGTGTGTCCTTAATTAACTTTTGTAAGGCAGTTTGCAGAATGATTCTCATCGTAAATGTTTACTTTGTTGATATTTCTAAACCTGGGTTCTTGTTATTTCATAGGTCGCGCAAGCTGTGTTTTTTCTTTCAGATTCTACTACACCTATCACGTTAGCAGAAATAAAGGTTATCGGAGCCAAGCAAGGTGTTATTTATAAGGGATCATCTGTGCGTTTTAAGGTTCATGAGATATTAGTTTTGCTCTGTTCTTTAAGGCATTGTCAGTGTCTATGCAAAAAAAAATGTTGAAAGTATTGAAACCTGCAGATCAGAAGTAGCTTAGAAGGTTACACGGATAACTGTAAAAATCTCAAGAGTGTTTATTTTTAATTAAACAATTATTAAAACTAAAAAAGACCAGTTGTGCTGAAAAAAATATGAATCTCACTTCAATTGTATGTGGCAATAAGTTTCCATATTGACTAAAGCCTTTAAAATTGACTAAATGTCCAGATTTGTGTTAGGTTGCTTTTATCTTATCACTTGGGGTATATATCAGGATGCAAAGCAACAAGAGCGGTCACCGCGCGTGTGGATTCGTGGATTCGTGAAACCTGGGTTTGGTGGGGTGGGTTGTGAACGTGGTACTTTGCGGCCCGTTTTGGGATGACCTGAAGGGAATGGCTAATTGGGAACTGATGCAATGGCCCTTTAAAAATAAAGAACGGTCCTCTTTATTTTTGTAATGATGGAATTGTCTGTATTTGATAGCTGCTTTTCGCTTATTGCATTTTTCGTATTGATCAGACTTTGATTTTGCGCACCTTGTTTTCTCCGCGATACAAGGATTCCCTGAGCTTTTCCTGGTTTGTTTTCACTGCGGTGAAGCCCTGTGTTTTCACCGCGGTGAAGCCCCCTCATCATCCACTCCCGGCCATTACGACAGTCATGCTAATTGTATTTTGTATTCTTTTTTAAATGATTTTTACATGGGGACAAGGTCGCATAGGGTCACAAAAAGATACATAGGTCACAAAGGGTCACATGGGGTCACCAAGGTCACATTAGGGTCACCAAGGTCACAACAGCCGCCCATCCCACCCTTCCCCCGACGAACCCCATCCTTTCCCATCCGACCACACCCACCACGTCACCGTTGCATATCACCCCCCGACCGCTCCCCGGCACACCAATTTGTGAATGCGGCTAAATGTGCTGTGAGGTCAGCAAGGTCATGTGAGGGTTAAAGGTCGCATGGGGGTCACCAAGGTTCACTCGAAGTCACCAAAAAGGGTCACACAGAAGTCACCAAGTCACAAGTCACCAAGGGTCACATGGGTAACTGAGGTCGCCTTAGGGTCACAAGGTCACATGGGGGTCAACGAGGGGTCACCAAGGTCACCAAACAGCCGCAGCCATCCCAACCTTCCCCCGACGCACCCTAACCCTTCCCCTCCGACACACCCACCACCTCCCGTTGTGCACCCGACCGCTCCCCGGGGACCACCGATTGTGATAATGAGCTTAAATTGTGATGTGGGGTCAGCAAGGTCATGTGAGGGTACTAAGGTAGCATGTGGGGTCACAAATGTCACACGAAGTCACCAAGGTCACAAGCAAGTCGCACCAAGGGTCACAGAAGTCACCAAGGTCAACAATGGTCAATGAGGTCACCCTGCCCCTAGACGATTGCACTCCCAACCTCTCCGACCACCCCCACCCTTCCGACGCCCCCCCCCGGACCCTACCAAGATGCACACCCAGGTCAAATGCAGTGATTACCAAGCCGAAAATGGTTTCACTGGAACCAGCTTGGAAATCAAGTTGATCCCAGTTGAAATCCATGTGAATAAGTGATTCAGGGACGGGAAAAATGGAAACAATTTTCTCAACTGGGTTTTTACTGACCAGTTGAACTCAGGTTAGACCCAGTTAACAAAACAGTTAAAAAAAGTTGAAAACCAGTTGTTCCCGTCACGGGAAAATGGAACAACTTTCCAACTGGGTCAACTGGAATTTTGACCTGGGCACCACCCAGGACCCGACCGACGCACCCCATCCTCGAACATTCACCCCACGCCGCCCCCTCCCACCAACCCCACCCTTTCCCCTCCATATGATTCACACACAAGATGTATGGTATAGTAGTTTTTCATGTAGCCAAAGGAAATTGCATATCCGAGTACCATTTGCGATTACAGCCATAGCATATTAATTAGCCATTGCATACCTAGCCGCATGATCAGGTTTAAACTGTCAAATGGCAAAGAAGATGCGCATCAAATGAGTTGTCGTTTTTGCAGTGAAGGAATTTTGTAGGGATGGTTTGTCCGTTAAAAATATAATGCGGATGATGGTGATTTTTGCATATCAATTAGCTCCATTTCATATGAATTTGTTCGAACTATTGCCCAACATCTAATCAGTCAAGAAAACTCTTTAACCCGCTTCCTTCACCAAGTTACATCATTTATACACCTTACGGAACTTCAGAAAACCTGTACACAAAGCCTGAGGGGGAACGGGTTGTATTTTGACCGGCCAAATAAGCTCCTGAGTCTTCATGAACATGCAAATAAGTGCAGCCCAAAAAGCTACACGATAATATTGCGGCACCTCACTATCTCCTATCAAGTTTGAAGTAAATCGGGATTAGCGTTTTAAGCCAGCAGAGATTTCAAAAACTGTTAACCGGAAATGTTGACACATATGCAAATAAGTAATTAAAATTTATGAAGTATGCAAAAATCTGCCGCCAAAAAGATACAAATAATTTGCGGGCACCTCACTTATCACATCCAAATTTGAAGTAAATCGGGGGATTAGCGTTAGCCTGCAGGAGCATTTAAAAAGGTTAACGAGTCATACGGACATCGGATGGGACATACGGAGGACATAGGACACACGAATTGGACTAGAATGTGCCTCCATGAAACAGTCGTTCAGTCGAAACAATGCATAATGTGAGATTTTGCCTGAAGTATGCCCAACATCTAATCAGGTCAAGAACTCTTAACCCGCTTTGCCTTCCACCAAGTTTGATCATTACACCTTACGGCAGGCGCGTAGCCAGCCAGGGTTCCGAGGGGGCAAGTTCCCGGTTTTGAGACAGATCAAATTTCACCGGATCACAAGCAAAAATTCACGCGTAGCAGGGCAAAGAATCCGAAAAATGGGTCTGATTTAACATAAATTATCAGTAGTGTTTTATTTCCCGATTGCCCCAAAACAATTTCAGAGGGGCCCTATGCCCCCTCTGGCTACGCCACTGCTACGAACCCAATAACTCCGTGCACACAGCTTGAGGGGAAAGGGTTGTCATTTTGACAGGCCAAAAATAAGCTAATTAATATTCATGAATTATGCAATAATGCAGCCAAAAGCTAAACATAATATTGCGGCACCTCACTATCATCGTATCAAATCGGCGTGTGAGCGGGAGCCAGCAGAGCATTTCAAAAAAGGGTTACCGAAATGTCTGAAAAATGCAAAGAAGATAATTTTAAAATCATGAATATGCAAAAAATGCAGCCAAAAGCTACCAATGATTGCTGGCCCCTCTCGACCATCCTATTCAAGTTTGAAGTAACATCGGGGATAGCATTTAGCTGCCAGAGCCGCTGCAGAGCATTTTAAAAAAAAAGGATAATGAGTCATAAAGACGGACATTAGTACGGACACACAGCAATCTGGACTAGTATGTGCCTCAATGAACATTCGTTCAGGCGACACAAAATGTCCGGACGCAAATGTAAAACTTTCATTCTCATGGCCCTAACCATTACTCGTTACGCACATAAATTTTGCCCATCATTGGGCGGCCCAATACTCAAACTCCATTACAGATGCCAGGGCATATTCGAAGTCGTGGGCTGCTTCTTCTATCCATTTCAACAAAAGGTCCCGAAAATTGCCAAAACTTTAAAAAAGGGTGGTATCTTCATACAGATATTCGGACGAACGAGATTTAGTGTTGTAACCCGGTCCTACAATGTGGAATGTATATCATATCACTACACAATCAAACAACAGCAGTGATTCTAAAAATTACTAGCCTCATTTTCTCGATTTGTGCACACATTTACTCCGTTTTTACTGTATTCTGTACCAAAACCACCAGCCAATCTGGTATATAATATGAGTGATCTATAACTGTTGAACAAATTCTGAGTGGGTGAAGTAGTAAATTATGAAAATGTTGGTGACATTTATCACTTGCGATGAAAACATGCCGATTGGCTAGAGCCAAAGATTATCTAGAGGAAGATTTTCGTCACACCCCTATTTTGATGTAACGCAAGTGGACTTCCATGGGGGGGACGCTCCAAGTATCTGGAAGGTAAAAGCGGACGACCATCGCAAATTTTACTGTGTGGAGCAATGCGCGAAGTGCTGCTACGTTGTAGAATAGCGCATTCTGGCGTTCTGTAGGAAATTGCGACGTAGAGAGTGCATCGTTGCCGTTACAAATATAGGGGGAGTGTTCTTCTCCTTGAGAGAATCTTTGCTAGCGCCCTGAACACGGCTCTCCATGATTTACGTTACACCCGCGTATGCTAACCGATGGAAGTGCATGAGGTATAGGCACTTTCAGAGGGAGTTAGAAAGTGTAAAGTAACGGGTAAATTCTTTTAATCGATTATAGAATGGGAATAGCATAGTTTGCGTAAAAGAACGCACACTATAGGCATTATGGAGGCTGTGGCGCTTTATCACTCAATAGGTAATTTGGAAACATCCTTTTTGAGAATCAGCTATTTGGTTTCCAGTGAAAGTGTGGCTCGATGAGCCAACATCGAGCAATAGAACAAGGCGGGGGTTAATTATTAAACTAGCGGATAATAGAATTGTGTCTACTCAACGAGCGGAAATGGGTCTACCCTCAAGGCGGTTGTAGGATTAGTTCACGAATCAAAAATGTAGCATCTCTTCAGTATCTCACAGGAAGTAGTAGTGTGAGGTGTCTTGGGTTACTCTATCCATTGTTGGTGTGACAACATCCATTTGAGTTTTTAACTGTTTAAAACATGACCCCCTGGTCGCAAGAGGTGGGAAGGTACGATTTGTTTCAGTGTTTCTCTTCTATGACCCCTATTGTTAATTACAAAATAAAGTTGATTTTGGGAACGCGTACTCTCTTTACGACGAAGTTGAACCCAAGGAGATACCATTATTTTAAGTGGAAGAACGAGAGTACCGGAGGCGAGTTATTCAGCAAAATAATGGTGTCGCCGGGTTCAATTCGTCGGAAAGAGAGTACGGTTACCAAAACAAAATTTATAACTTTATGTCTCATCTAAACAGCTGTATATTTAGTCATTGAAACCCAATTTCGCGAGGCTTTATGAATTAAATACAACAAGAAAGGACTGTCACTACCCAGTGACAACAATCGAACAACCCGCTGAAGGCAATGATCATACGCAACGAGACACAACATTGGGAGATGCACGCGAACGTAGCAAAACGCGGTATGACGCGAGCGCTTCAACCTAAAAATAACTTCAATACACAGCGCGTACTACCTGGGTTCAATTAATCAAATTGAACCCGGGCATCAGCCAATGAAATTGCTTACATTTTCACAGCTGTTAAGAATGACCCATAACTCACACCCATAGGGAAGGATGGTAACACAGGTGGTCTCAAACAGCTTGACTTTTGTTTCGATCAACAGGAATGGGCTTCTCCAAAGGGATGTGTGGATTTTAACATTTAACAGCTTATTCTATGAGCATGTTTAACTCAGTTTGGATCATCCTGACATCATGCTGAATCAGATTGCATTAATTACACATAATTCAACAGATTATGTTTTACTGCTTGTTTTTCAGAACTCAAGAGCATGTCTCTACTGGAATTGAATGAATTATTGGAGGAGATGGACGAAACCATCAAAGAATTCTCCGATGTCTTGGTCACACAGCTTGCACTCAGAGAAGAGCTGGAATACGAAAAGGAAATGAAAAATCAGTTTATATCAGCATTAGTTGGTGTACAGAATAAGATTAAAGGAAAGAAGAAGCAACCACCTACAAACAACAAAAAGAAGACAAAAAATGGAATTGAACCAGGAAAGGTAGGTTGACTAATATCCTTCTGCCATTTAGTCCTTTGGGCCATCCTTTGAGACAACTAGTCATTTAGAGATTTCAAATTTTTTCAAAATTAAGCATTTTGTGACCATTTCCAGGATCAACTTGAATGAAAAGTGAATGCATTCACATTATAATTAGTCGAAACCAAGAGAAGATATCAGTAGCTTCCCACAATGCATTGCTTCCAATGGAGATTTTTGTACAGGTAGTCAAGTGAATCGTTAGAGATGAAACATTCTTAAAATGCATGTTTGTGATAAGTACTGTTACTTTAGCCTTGTTTCATCTCTAACGATTCACATCAGTACCTGTACAAAACCGCCATTGGAAGCAATGCATTGTGGGAAGCTACTGATATCTTCTCTTGTCCAAACCAATGATAAAATCTAGACTGCTATCAGTGCCATTTTGTTGGTCAAATTGTCAGTGACATCAGTGTGTTACCGTGGACGCAACATTAAATCACGGGCGTTGATTCAAAGCGCTGGCATACATATGCCTGTGTATAGAGGCAGTGCGAAAATGCACACACAAAATATCAGTCTAAACATGTTGGCATCACTGACTCAAGGAAGGTAAATGGACTATAGACAGAAAATCTCAACCCAGACAATTCACACCTGCTGCCGATAGTGGATAAGTCCTAACAGACCTTCAATGCATTATGGCTAATATTTTCCAATCTGGCTCTTTTCAAAATGTTATTCATGCTGCAGCCATTTTGGGATGAAATTGAGCTTGGTTGTCTCTGCAGATCAGTGACTATTAACAAGTCCACACCAATACCTTGTTTGGAATTTGACACAAGTACTCCAACACAAATGGCAGTTCGGCCACCCAAGCCTCGCTTTAATTCCAAAATGGTCGAGCATGAATAGAATCTATTGGGACATTGCCCTCAAATGTTGATTGAGCTGTGACTTTATTAAAAAACACATACCTCTTTTATTGGGGTAATATTTTCTATGGTAAGCATCACTTCCTAATGCTTTTGACATGTGTTATGATAGTGAAATTATGATATCTTGAAAAATTTAACAAGTGGACGCAGCAACATAAATGGAGTTCTAGATAAAAGTATTAGCGATTTTTTTTGAATGCACAACCAATTGAATTATTCCATGAAGTATGGTAAATACAGCGCAGTAGAAAAGAGTTGTTGAATTTAAAGGGTCATTGCTGCTATCATTACCTACATATACATGGGGAGCTAGCTACATGTACAGACCTGTCCTTCTGAGCTTTGGTTTATGTGTGGGTGTGTAAGTGTATGTGCAGGGGGTGGTGGTGATGTGTGTGTTTGTGTGCAAGCTTGTGTGTGTGTGCACATGTTATGTGTAGGTGAATTCTATCAATGTCAGCTACTTGTTTTTTAATGAGTATGTATTTTTAGTGGGATGTTATTTTAAAACATCACCAGTAGGCCCTATACACGGTGATGTTTGTCATTATGAGATTTCCCCTGATGAATCCTGTCTAAGCACAGAATGTTGAATTCCTGTAATATATTACGTGTCTGTTTCTCACAAACTATACTCCGTTTGCCTTCTTCCGTGCAGTGACGTCAGCGCGATATTTGATGGTCGCACCAGTAAACCGCACGCGCTGGCCTAAAGCGATGGCGTTTTTGCACGCGTGCACAAAGACGACAAATCCTGACGCGTGCGTAAAAGCTGCGTCGAGGTTGTGACATCACTGCACGGAGGAAGACAAATGGACTATAGCTCTTTTCTTGCAAACTTACTCCATATTAAAAGGGGAGTTCAGCAAAGAAACACATTCAAAGTGAAATGAATCCTACAATCACTTCACTTATTTGAAACTAATTTGATTTTTGCATTGGGAGGGCAAGTTTGTGTAGCGGTCAAGTCGCTCACCTTTCACCAATGCGGCCCGGGTTCAATTCCCTGTCGAGCTAGTGTCGTATGTGAATTTGGTTGCTGATCCATACTCATCCTCGCAGGTTTTCTCTGAGAACCTCTGCATTTAAAATTGGACTTTCCCATAAATCTTTTCCCAAGGTTCTGGAGGTGACCCTTGAATTTAATGCATATAGCAATATTGGGTTCTGCCTGGCAAATGCCGAATGTTAAAAGTAAATAAATAAACATTGTGTGAAACTGCAGGAGAAATTAATATAGTTTATTTTTAGCTGATGGCAATGACATCACTGCCACCATTTATTTTGCACCTAGCAAGCCTTTTGGCAAGATTTTGAAAAGCATGTGGTCAGCAAACTCACCCACCATTGCTTTTGTTGTTTTCTATAGATGGATTTAAAGATATTAACCTGATAGGTGCTAGGTGAATTAACATCTCAACTGTATGTGAGTTCATTTCAGTGTGTTTAATTATTTCTCTTTGCTAGACTACATCTTAAAGTATTTAATCAGCTTACCTTTCTTATTATTGGTTGTTTTCTTGACAGTACCTGACAACCAGGATACCATACCACAAAGGTGCAGGAATACCAGACTTGCCAACTCTTCGCATAATAACAAAAAGTAAGTAAATTATCCAAAACTTACATACAGTCTATGAGCAGTGAAACAGTTGCTCTCAGAACCTTTTTTTCAGCATATGTTTGTATTCCCACCAAAGCAAGCCAGTCTTGCAAATCATTAAAAGATGGTGTGGGACTTGCATTTGTCCATGGGATTTTGCCAGTGTACAGAGCTTAGTTATCTGATCAATCAAGTTTCAGACAGGAGTCAATACTTTTGGAGCCCAATTAGGGTAAAAGATTGAACTGCTTAATTACAATTCATGCCGAGCTATGGCTAGCCACGTTTCAGGGTTTGTAATGAGAGCAATTTAGTCACATTGCTGTCTGCAGTATAGTTATGCACTCACATGTTGCTCATTCATGCCTAGGTTAAGATCACTGATGTGCAGATAACATATTACCACCATGACTACCTTAATTAGGTTAACAAATCAAAACATCAATGAAATTCTATAAACGCAACTAATATCTTTAGAAGGCCAACTTTCTACCCTCTCCATCAAAACTGAGTAGTGAAGAATAAAACATTACTCAGCACTGTCTATTCCTTCCCTATTTTGTTTTGTTCCCTAAGTAGTAGTATTTGGAGAAAAAGTGATTATTTTTTAAAAGTCCTATCACTGCAGCCAAACACCTGAATGTTTTGTAATAATACCTTAATCACAGTGTGTGGCTACCAACGGTTGATGATTCAAACTTTTTACCCCTAAAGGTAATCAGCTTGGTTTAGAATACAATACAGTGCAATATTTTTATGTGATTTTTCATGATTTTTTTAAACATACTACCCTGTGCTTCAAAAACATCTTTGCAGGTTTTGAATTCATGTGCCACCTGTTGCTTGTGAAAAGGGTGAAAATTAGAACCACTCAAAATCACCCTACACAGTGTGATTTTGCTTGCAAGAAAAATGGGCAACTGAATTCAGATTTGATTGAAATAATATCCTTTAAAGTGTCAATTATTGAGAGTAAAGAAATTTTAAATGGCATGTGCTAATTTTGAGGTCAATACTTACGATGACTCTGGTGATTGATTAATCACAAGGAAAATTACAACAGAGTCACTCTGGAGTTAACTGGAATGAACTACAAGAGATTGTCACTTTACGGCTCCAGCGACTGTTGATCGATTTACAGGCAGTAGGCTTTTCCAATCAAGTGCCGGAAGAGGATGTAAGAGAGAATCAGACTGGACCTGAGCGATCGGAGGGCTTTAAAGCACCGTAACTGAGCAAACTCAGTTCTTATGTCCTGAATATAATCATTGTAAATCAGGGACTCTGGTTGGGACTTTTATGGGAGTTATTACCTATGTCAAGTGGTTATTAGAAAAGAAAACCAACCGAAAAAAAATAGAAAACGGAAAAAAGTAATGGAACCTAGAGTCATTGTGTTTTTGTGTTGTTTTATAAAGTCTCGGCCAGTAGTAAGTACAAGTCTGTAAGTTGTTAGTATAAATAGAGTAGGTATAGATACAGGTTGGAACAAAAAGTATCTGGTGGCATGTTGTTCAATCGGTTTATTGTGCCACAGTCTCATAATTTTGAAAGTTTTGAAATATACATTGTGGTACCTTCTTTGCTTTTCCATATATAAAACCTCGCTTGTGAAAAAGCATGCAAAAAATGGCTGAGATAGAATGGCATGAAATGCAAAACCCCCAACCCAAGTGTACTTATGGAGTTTTCAGTGGTCACTGTGGGGTACAAGAAATCTGTGTATATTGATTTGCCAGAAGAGGATTTCTGAATGAATGAGTTAGGAGGGCATCTGCTGGTAATATGATCATGGTCTAGTGGTCAGGTCATGGTAGTGTCACAGTACCCTGCAATGTCCATTGAAACACAAGTGTAAAACTTTGGTTTATGACGTTTTTGTCTTTTGGACATTTTATATCAGCCAATTTGCATGCTTTTTTACAGCGAGGTTGTTAAATGAAAGAGTAAGACCTACGCAACAAAAATGTAATATTGAAACTTTCAAACTAAACAGACGTTGGCAAAAAATACTGATTGAAACATGGCACGTACTTTTTGTTACCAACTGGAAATTTAAAAGTCTGTGGGGAATTGAGAAAATTGTGTTACTGGATATGGAATGGAGGGATTTAGGTAGTTTAATGAGGCTTCATTAATAAACTGAAGCATTTCGTTCATCATTGCTGGTGGGAAATCAGTGTGATACTATATCACAGGCAATTCTAATTTGTGCCAGAACACATTTATCGAGTGAAACAATGGCAAGAAAGTCATTATGGGGATGGCTACCCTCTATGAAGTGCATTTCATAGATAAAAACATTTAGCCTAGTTCATTGAATCTTGATAAAGATTGCAGGCATGTGACCGCATGGGAAATAACAGCATTTGAGTGGTTAAAATAGGGTAAAATTGAGGTAATTGACCTATCAGACATGTTAAGGAAAGCTTTTAAAATGGATACAAATAGAGGTCTCTTGTGTGGTTACTCAGAGGGTATGATCAGAGATACTGTAAGAGAGAGAGAGTAGTCCACAGTTTTCACAGAAAATGTTTGTCTTCAGCTGTTATGCATAAGTCACCTTTTACAGATGACTTTTAATGATTTGTTCAAAGTTAAAATAGTAGTAAGGAATTTTCATGAATTTTGGCCCCCATAACAAGATGTTGTGAAACGCTATGTTATTTGACATGTAAGATGAATGATCGGGTGGACTGTCTGGTCTATTGTGGTCTGGTGAGCTGGAGGTGGCGGGCGGGCGGGCGGCGGGCGGGGTGGGAAGGGACGAAGTTCCCTTAATCCACTCTACCATAAACGAATAGCACTGGCTAATGACGATCTTGCGGTTGTGGACTTTTCTGACAGGATAATGAATATTAAAGGGCATGTTCCATCATCTTTTAACCTAAGTTTATTCGATTTGATATCAGATGTGAAAGGTTTAATTTTATTGTCGTCCTGAACTTACAGCCTTCCAAATCTTTTCATCCCATGATAGAGGCAAAGATGGGGGGGATGGTTTTATTGTTAAACATCAATATTTGCAAATAATGATTAGGGCTTTGCAATATGCATCATTGCTTCTAGTTCTACAATCATAGTGCAAGTTTTTTTCTCACGATACTTGGTGGGGAGCGCATGCAAGACTTGCAAGTTCCCGGCTCTCATATCAAGCAGCGAACACAATAGATAGATATAAATCGGAACACACCTTAAAACCCCCCACCCCAAATTTTGCACATTATGTAGTTTTTCAGTGGTCACTGTGGGTACAAGAATCTGTGTATATTGATTTTGCAGAGAGGATTTCTGACTGAACCTAGGTTGGGAGGCCTGCTGTAATAATTTATCATGGTCTGCATGTTAGTGTCACAGTACACGCACTGTCCATTTAAACACAAATTGTAACTTTTTGGTTGATTAGTTTTTGGTCTTTTGGGACATTTTATCTCAGCCATTTTGCATGCTTTTTTTTACAAGCGAGGTGTTACATGAAGAGTAAAGGCCTAAGCAACAAAATGATATTGTGAAAACTTTCAAAAATAAACAGACTTTGGCAAAATACTGATGAAAAACATGGGCACGATACTTTTTGTACCAACGTAAATTTAAGCGTGGAATTGAGAAAATTGTGTTACTGGATATGGAATGGAGGGATTTAGGTAGTTTAATGTGCTTCATTAATAACTGAAAGCATCTCATTCATTGCTGGTGGGAAATCAGTGTGATACTATATCACAGGCAATTCTAATTTGTGCAGAACCAATTTCTCGAGGAACAAAGGCAAGAAAGTCATTATTGGGATGGCTACCCGCTATTAATGCATTTTAATAAGATAAAACATTTAGCCATAGTTCAATGACTCTGAGAAAGATTGCCGGGCATGTGACCGCATGGGGAACTAAATCCGAATTTGTTGGTTAAAATAAAGGGTTAATTGAGGTAATTGGCCAATCAGAGACTTTAAGCAAGCTTTAAAATGGATACATATAAGAGGTCTCTTGTGATGGTTACTCAGAGGTCTGATCAGAGATACTGTCAGAGATAGAGAGAGTAGTCCCAGTTTTCACATAAATGTTGTCTTCACAGCTGTATGCATAAGTCCCTTTTACAGATGACTGTTTAATGATTTGTCCAAAAGTTTAAACCTAGGTAGTCAGGATTTCCTTCCCAAATGATTTTTGGCCCCCATAACAAAATGTTGTGAAAAGCCTATTGTTATGACATTTACAGATAAATGATCGGGGTGGGGCTGTCTGGTCGATTGTCCTGGTGAGCTGCTGGGGCAGGCGGGCGGCGCTGTTGGGCAGGTGGAAGAAGTTCCATTATCCACTCTACCTAAACGATAGCGCACTTATCATATTAGATCTTGCGTTGTGGTACTTTTCTTTCTACAGGATAGGAAATATTAAAGGTGCATGTTCGCACTCATCTTTTACCCAAAAGTAGTATCGATTTTGATATCAGATGAAAGGTTTAATTTTTCTCATTGTCATCCTAAATACAGCCTTTCAAATCTATTTCATGTCCCATGATAGAGGCAAAATATGGGTGGTTTTTTTTGTTAACCCAGCAATATTGCCAGTAAGATTCAGGGCCTTGCAAATATGCATCATTGCTTCTAGGTTCTCTAACAATCAAAAGTGCTAAGTTTGTTTTCTTTCCTTCCATACTTGGTGGGGAGCATCAATAAGACTTGCAAGTGCCCGGCCTCTCATAATCCAAGCAGAGAACACAATAGATAAATCGGAAGAGCACCTTTAATGAGCTACCACCCCAATCACAACCAATAGTTTCGAACTATATGGGATGATACACCATGATGAGGTCAGGTTATGAATTATTAATGAGTTCTTTAGCTTATTTTAAGTAAAATGTGATTATTTTTTCTGTCAGTCTAATTTCATTTACAGACACTTCTTGTAGGGCCAGCTTAATTGCACAAGCACAATTCTTAATTGAAATCATTTAGCTTAATTATTGTAACAAGACTAGCGGGGAGCCCGCGCTGTGCGCGGGCCCCCGCTAGCTGAGTATACCCACTAGATGAGACCCCTGGATAAACTTTGACCCCAAAATGACCCCTCGAAAACGTGACCACTAAACTCGTACGGCAAAACTCTACCACCATACCAAAACTCATATCCATACGTCAAAGCACGGCCAAGTTACCCTATAATGACCCCTGGATGACCTTTGACCCCCAAATGACCCCTCGAAAATGTGACCACAAACCTCGTACGTCGAAGCTCTACCATCATACCAAAATTCATATCCGTATGTTAAAGGACGGCGAAACGCATAGCTGGACAAACAAACAAACCCACAAAGTTGTTTTTTTAGTAATATAGATTTTGGGCACCTTAAAGGGATGCAAGAAGATTTTCTGAGGATACAAATTTATTTAGATTTGCACTGACTGGTTGTTTAAACATACTCTCAAGAAACATTTGATTGGTTATTGGACCAACAAATAGAAAAGACAAATAGCAAAATTTTGTGAACTGCCTGCGTCCTAAAGGCTCCGTCCACAGCCGATTTTGTTTTTGCCCTAGAAAACCAACTTCCTGACTGCTTCAGATGGTGCCGATTGGCCAATTTTCAAAAAAATAGTGAGCAGTTTTTTCTTTTTCATGAGTAGTTATGGCAAGGTCGGGGACTGTCCTGTTACAAGTCTTCCGCAGTCTTGTGTGGTGGGAGGCAAGTGGCAAAATTTGAAAAAACCCGCCACAATTTTTTCTTGCAGCTTAAAAAAATCGTGGCGGGTTTTGGAATCGGGAAGGTCGGCTTGAACACATGAGCAGTTTGGAAGCGGTAGCCGATGAGTTGGTGCGCATCATGAGTGGTTGTGTGCAGTTGGAAAGTGGTCGGCAATGAGTCTGCTCCAAGCGGGAGAGAAAATGCAAGCCAACTGGACATGTTGAATCGGCGACTAAACTCGTCGACTACAGAAGATAAGTCGCCGACTTGCAGTCTTGACAGCAACTTGTTCTGTCGTGTTAAGGTCTGCGACTGATTGAGAACTGAACAAGTGACATGCTTGATCGCCTACTGCTCGGCGATTGAGCATCTTTTGTCTTGTAATTTGAACAAGACTGCAGCCGATTTGGAAAGAAATGTGGTCTTGTGTAGTTGGGAAGAGGTTGGGTCGCGTCGCGGGTTGTCTTCATGTGACGGGATCTTTCTTGGCGTCAACAACTCGGCGACCAATCGACGAGCAGTCTTGACAGCGACATGTCACAACTTGTACCGTCGTTTTAAGGTCGGCGACAAATCGGGGACTGAACAAGTGGCGTCCGCCAATTAAACATGCTGGATTTGTTGATTCCATGATGCTGTTCGGCCTACTGCTTCGGCGTTTCCCAGCATCCCTGGTCCTCGTTGACGACGGCGATACTCGCAGACTAATCATCCCTGGTCGGGATAAAACATTGTAAATTTTGCAAAGTTGAACAATACTTGTCAGCGATTTTGAAACAAATGCGGTCTTGTGTAGTCGTGAAGTGGTTGGGTCGGAGCTGTCTTCTGGTGTGACTATCCTTAACATGTCCCCTATAGAGAAGAATGCTTACTAAATCATCTTTTTATTTAAAATTGGCATTTTTGGCTTATTCACTTAAGGTGTGGTGTAATACATAGGTAAGCATTCTAAATATGCCCAAAACAAATCCAGTTTCAACTGAAAACTGGGACGCATATTTCTGGAAATATCCTTATCTCTCTAAGCTTAGGTTTGTGTCTGGAGGGACATTGGTTCATGAATTAGAAATCTGAGAACATTGACATGCATTTGTAATATTTAGGGCCTGATAATATGACAGAAGGCAGCCATGTTGGTTACAAGTGGAGCAATTTATATGTCATGATTTGCCATCCCCCAACTTGATGAATTAGTATGTCCATGATGAATTTGAACTCGGTGATTGAGTCCTGACCCCTTTTAAGATGCTTTCTTGGTAGGAATTGGTATAAATTCATCATGGTATGTGCACACAACGAGAGGAAACAATTTGATGGGAATATGCATGCCTTTAAAGGACCACATCTGAAGCATTAGCTCTATTGTTGTGTGCTTCATTCAGCGTAGGGCCTTTTCCTGTTTTTTTTTTCATCAGAGGCTACTAAGCTAAATTTCCAAAGAGGTAAAACTGGAAAACCTGCCTCACCAGACTGTAAGAGATTGCTATAGGTCTTTGAAAACCAAACGAGAGTAGTCCCCATAATGAGAGTTCCCAAAATAATGTCTTTCTGTTAAAAGGTGCACCCACCAACTTGGGATTTAACCCCTCTAAATGTGGGCATAAAAAGCAATTTTAATAATAACAGTGAAGAACATACGGGAAAGGAACAAATCTTTTATTTGCAATAAAAAAAAAAAATGGGGTTTTTTTTGCCAATTTTTTTGTTTTTGCCACAAAATTTGTTTTGGTTGAAATCTTTAGTGTTTTCTGTATTGGAATGGCACAAAAAAATCTAAATCGTTTAGTCATGTTTTTATCCATGCACACACACAACACTCACCTCAAATGGTCTACATTATTATCAGTCTGCCTATCAGCAGCCGATCTATGTAACTTTCCCATTGATGTCCCAATGTGAATACGGAATAAAGTATTATTCTTTGTGTCTGTGGGCCCTTCCTTCTCAATTTATCACACTGTCCAGTATAGATGATACCTTGTAAGGTCTCTACAATCACTAATAAATCAAGAGCAAATTGGTTTGACTACTGCCATGGTGCCTCTACTATCTTAAAGTCATATAAATACTTATGTTTACGTATAAGATGTTGAAGACACAGTTTGTGTGAAGTGTAGAAAGTTCAAGGTTCTTTGAATTGAATATGTTCTCCAGGCAGTTTATACAGCTGAAGTTGGAAGAAGATAGAGCAACATAGGATTGCTGATGTTAAGATCAAACTGCGAGAACATTTGAAGGGCTCATGTGGGGTGTGAGAGGGTAACATGCCAACTTTGTTTATGCTGGCTCGTCTTATAAGCAATTCTCTGAGGTTCAGATGGGGGAAGGACCACTAACGGAGGGCTTTTTGAGTCAAATACTGCTGTGCTATCCAATATGGAAAGGTTTTTCAGCTTCTTATGCAATTGAACTTGTCTTAGATATGTTAACTGGGTGTGAACGTGCAACTTGCAAGAGGTGTAGGATTAGCAGCAATTGCTCTGACACCTGTTTTACAAAAGACCGCAAGAAATAATCATAACATATAAAATCTGCTAAGCATTGGATCAAATGTATTACAACATAGTCATTTTGTTATCATGAGTTGTACAATGGGCTGTCCCTATAGCAAAAATCTCTTTAAAACACCTGTCATACAAAATCATGAAATGTAATAAGGTCACTTCCATATTACTGTAAATAACAAGGTTGACCAGCGGACAGTTTCTGGCGTTGAAAACGGGTCCGTGCTATTGTTATTGAGTGAGTTTCGCCAGTTTAGCTAGCATAGCAAATTTGGGGACTCAGATAGGGACTTTTAATCTCCTGGGATTCAAATTAAAGCAGAGGGACGTCAAATTCCCGGGAACTCACTCGGACCCCTATGTAAAGATCACATTAAGAGGACATATGAACCTGAAATTGATTAAGCAGAATTAACAAGTAGGTTTTCAGCCATTATTGGGTGAATTGTGTGAATCATCACCAGTCTCTGACAATGATTGACAGCCCAGATCTTAATTGCAAACCCTGAGAGGGCATATCAAAGGTTGTAGAATTACATGGTTTCACGTAAAGCAGGTATTTGCAATGCTTGACATTCCTGATAGAGAACGAGGTTCCTGACTGACGAATCAGTAACGTGAAGTTAATGTATCTGAAGTTTGGGCATTATAGGAAGCATCATTTTAAGTTGCTGATTTAACTCCTTCACCTCATACATGTTAATATACAAAAGATAACAAGTAAAATTTACAGTAGGAGATCAGCTTTGACGTAGCAATCAAATAAATGAATAATATGAGAATCCCGGATACAAATGCATTGTGTGGTTCAGGACAAGCAGTGTCCATCAGTTGTAGCATAAATTAAAAGTGAAATATCAATTTGCCTTGAGCCATTTTCTAAAAGCGGTTGCTATTTAATTGCCAAAAAGAACCTAACAAAGTTGGCATTGGCGACATAGAGTTCAAACGACTGGATGATTGCCATGTAATTGGGCCTAGTTGACTGTAAATGGAAATAGCATTTGCATAGTGAGCTGTGTTGCGTCACATGTGTCATTCGCATGTAATCAGTGAATAATGATGACGGATTGTGCCAACAAAGCAGGACATTTCCCATTCTCACGTCCACAGGACAGCCATCACCCCCTACCCTTCTCATGTAATCATGACGGAAATATCCATCAATTAAAGGGCAAATCATTAATTGATCTTGTATTGGTATGGACTTCGGTAGACAGAAAGAAGCCACATCTGGTAATGCTCATGTTTTCTGGAGGGCTAATGATGATGATGAGTAATAGTTGCTAAGGATATTTGACCACTTCTAAAAGTAGCAGTATGATGAGATAGAAGCTGACCTTGTTTTGCCCCTGTTGTCCTGGCAGGCCTTGGATCGAATTTTTAAAAGGGAAAAAATAGCGTGACTTTATTATCCTTTCCGTCCAACCTGAACTAGGAGTGAGGTCATAGCTTTCGCACAGGTATTGTGTGCATATCGTGCACGCCGACTTGTACGCTCACGTTTACAGCGCGGCTTACTGCCGATTCGCCATTAACTGCGTAAAGCTATGACTTCACTCCGTAGTTCAGGCCAGACGAATTACAGTATGAGGCATGCTGTGTATTAGATTAAGTGGAACAACATTGTTCATTTGATGTCTGTTGGCGAATATTTACGATTGCTGTATTTAAGATATTTAGAGTGAGTTCATCTTATGTCTGTTTTTGGTTTTGTTTTTAATCAACTTATCATCGATTAAATCACCTTAAAGCCTCTCTGTAAGATTTTCAAATGACTCTTTTGTGTTGTTTAAATTGAGAAATTGCCCAAAATGCCCAATTCCAAAGTTCATTTGAATCAATCGGTAAGTTTTTGATGTCAGCATGTTGTGTGTACGTCATAAACGAAAGCCAGATAATGTTTCCCTGCCCCTACAATAAAAACAATTCCAAACGTGCACACTGCAGCTACTTTGTATCAGATATTTGGAAAAAACCGGTACAAACTTCATACTAATAATAGTACATAAACCCAAATACATATAGGAAAGCTTTGCCATGCCGGCCTTTAAAAACAAATAACATTCAAGAAAAGCAGCAATATAAGACAAGCTGGGTTGTATTGCATGCTATGGCATCATCACAGGTGTACCATAGACATCAGAAATCATATGTGCTAAAAAAACGAAAAACCCAAACCCCTTAATTGCAAAATTGGATAAAGGTTTGGAGAGACCGTGTCGTATGAAGCATAAAACCCTAATCCACCTTCAAAAACTGAAAATTTTTCCTCATTAAGCAGGGCCAACAGTTTTCAACTAGACTTTAAACTCTAATATAAACTTATACATAAATAAATATAACTTACGTATTTTTTTTTGCACAGCAGTTTGATGTGTGAAAATAAGTCTTAATACAATAGAACAAAATCTTCCCTTTACATACCACTTTTTTGTCTGCTGTCTCAAAACTGTTAATATGCGCTTCTGTGCCCTTTTGCCATTGTAGGCAATTACGTGCTGGGCAATGCAAAAGATGTCAACCACATCATGTTGCGGGTTATAACTTCATTGCTTGTAAATCGATTTTTAACGCGACTTGTCTGACATTATTGAAGTCACTAATGTGACCACCAGTAAGCAATAACTTTGATTTGGTAAAATAGCGTAGTGCTACAAATCAACATCTTGTCGAAATGGTCACCTAGCTCTTTTAACTTGGTTAGGCATTTTTTTACAGTGTTGGCTTTGCCCAAGCAGACAAATTTGATAAAGGCAAGGTGCATCAATTTTGCCAAGAATCTTTTGGGAGCTTGTCTTTTGGATTTCCGTTCGTCTCAAAGGTAATCAAACAAAAATGTATTATAAGTGTCATGAAAAATATAGACAATTGAGACGATGAATGCAAAAGAATGCATATGATGGATTATCCACCTTACGTTACAAAAAGAGACATAACAACCCCTATTGAATATTATATACATCATGTCTGGAGATCAAAATCTAGATTCTTATAATAACACATCGTGCGTGCTTATGAAAGTTATGCAATTTAACAATGTGAATTATGAACTGTAATTGATTCAAGATTAATAAAATGCAGCTAATAATGATGTGGTAAAGTATAATCAAATCCTAGAAACAAAACAGACCCGTTTCTATACCAAGGTTTTAAAGAACGTAGTATGCATAGCACCTGCGGGTACAAGTAGAAAACACACTCGTTTTGCTCAATTCAATGGTTTATTTTAGTGCTGCATGGCGTTGATTTATATGAACCGGCGTTGATTTGGTGTTACTGAGAATTGCTGCGACTAAAAAAACGGGCCCACTTACAATATTCAGCTTTTTAATCAGTTTATAAGCCTACAGGGCCTTGTATTTTGAAGTAGGATATGAGTCAGATTGAAAATTGCACATGGTATGCAAGCTTTAGCTAATCTTTAGATCATTGCTAAAACCGTTTCAGTGTATTCCAGCTTCTTTGGTTGTATTTAAGTAGGATTTGCAATGAGATTCAGCTGTGGTTCTCCATCTCACCTTGGCTATTTGCCCTTGAATATTTAATGTACTTGGACATGAGTGCACCAAATAGTCGACAATGCTTGTTGGCTTTTCTACATGACAAGCATGGCCGTGTTGGGGAGTTCAATTGTCGCAGCTGTTTGTCCCAATAACATTGGTTATTTTTGTATTTGGAACGAATTTTTAAGAAGGATGTGAAACAATTCTTATTATTGAATGGCTAAGGGGCATGCAAGCGCTATCATTTGTGCATAAATAAGGAAAATCCCTGGCGAGAATCTTGATATATAGGCCTACAAAGTCCAGGGGGTGATCCAAGAAATCCTATAGTGGGTTTGGTATGTCAATGAGACAGTTCCCGTAGGATTTTGGTGCTAACGTGGATTTTTCTTGCTGTTTTTTCATTCAATAGGGACCAGACATTCATAAAATGATGGTGGTGCAAATTTTCGGACTCGTGCCCCCGTCAAGGGGGAATGTTACTACTACAGGGAAAAATTTAAATGGAGTCCAATTGTGTTTTAACATTTCGTCTCCCTTATCAGGATTATATAAAAGTATATTTTGCCTAGGTTTCCGACCTTTATTTAAAGGAGCGCAATAGCCCATAAATGGTTCAAGGTTATGCCTGGGGTAAATTTTAACCCATTGCTGGCTAACCTCAAGGGGTCAAATTGATTTGGGATTTGTAGTTTTTTTAGTATGGCTATCCTCATTCTGTTCCTAGCATTGCACTACTATGGGGAAACTTCAAACGCTGTTCCAATTTGGCTGAAAGTATTTTTGGTTGAGCTAACCTGTCATTTATTGCCACTTAGTGATTTCAAACCATCCTAAACCAAACCAACCATTATCCCCTAAATTCTTAACTCTCTAATCGCCTACTAACCTAAGATAGTGATAAAGTAGGAATTGGAAAATGAGAAGAACAAGTTGGCGCTTTTAGCAACCTGAATCTTACTCGCCAAGGTCATAATCAACATGAACAGAAATGTATGTCCCAAGAAAGTCTTGCAAGTGTTAAATTTACAGAAACTCAATTTAGATAACATCTGCTGTGAGCACATTTTTGGTCTCAGTTACTAGTCTTGTCTGAATTTATCACAACATTATTTTCATGTCACTAACCAACAAAAGAACCAGCTTGGGCATTTTCATACGGGTAGCGTCCATAACATCAAAAAACAGGAAATCATGTGTTTAGAACTTGGCACTAATCTTTACTGGGCAAGTTTTCAAGTCCTACAAACCTGAATCAGCCAGCATTATCCCAGATTGCCTTAAAGATACTAGGTAAGACATGATCTATGGAATGGACAAGAAAAGACATTGCTGAATCAAAAGTAATGCAAAATATGAGAGTCACTAGGGGATACATTGTGCATTGGCCTCAAACTCACAGTTAACGGTGAAATAGATGCTGAAGTACTAAGAGGAGGTGCATTAAGACTCCTCTCTGGTCTGAAATTGTGGTACATGTAGCTGGCTGTAATGTTGTTGGAGACTTCCATTGTGAAGTGTGGGTCTATGCGTACTAGGCACCTATGGGTGGTGGAGACAGATCAGGTTGATGGCTGGGTGGTATCAGGACTACTACATGTGAGGATTACATCTGTGAAATGGGATGAAGAAAGGTTTTTGTTGCATATTTGGAATGCTTACCAATGTATTTAGATCACACCTTAAGTTAAGAATCCGAATACACCGTCTTTATGTAATAAGATGAATATTTAGGTGCGTGCACGACAGAAAATTCCCCAAAGCATGGTTTCCTATAGTGCCATTAGAATAGCTGCCAGGTTCAATACGGTTTGTGGTTTTTCTTTTGTGCTTGTTTGTACAATAAACCTTCGAATGTTCTTGGTAGATGGTCACAACCGATCAAGGCAATTTGAGAGAATTTATTATCCTCAAAAACATCTCCCCCTGTCTTAATCATTTTTGAAGTGAGAACAAAACATGATTTTGTACGCCCATAGAGTACTTGCTTTTAGTACCTGTGTAAAATCATATTGGTCTACCAAATTGGGGCACATTTTTTGCTCATACTCCAAACCTAACATCTTTAGTTCAAGAGTACACGGGTAGATTGAAAAATTAAGTAGCTTCTTAGAACACTAAAGTGTTGACCACTCCATAAAAATCTGTGGTTCGAGGGGACCATGCATTTCGCTATCGAGCGTGGACCTTAATAATCATGTTACCATTTAAATCTTGTGAACAAAACATGATTTAAGGTGAACATGCAAATTGAATTTAGCAGAAAATTGTTGTCTTCTTAAAACTTGCATATAAAATAAGAATAATGGAAAATCGGGAATTGGTGTAATGTTTATGATTAGAGATCTCCAAACTCAGAGAAACATGTTTACTTCCTTTTCTCATACCTCAAAAATGACAATAGCTACCCAAGTATAATGGTTAACCATTACTTACCCAACTATAACCTTCAGCCAAATGACTTTTATTGCTATTTGAAAAATATAGTTGGCCATAACAACAAATATGACATCAAAGGATAATGTCGCCAGTGGATTTGGTTCCTCTGTAGACTTGTACACAGAAGGTCTTGTGGCAAGTTTACAACTGTGTTAAATGAAGCTCTGTATAAAATGCAAAGTGAGGTAGGTGGTGTGGTGTTTGCCTTCAACCAAGACCGAGCCCCATGTGTAATTTCCTTTTGTTATGGAATGATATATGCTTGTGTATTTGATGCATATTTTTCTTCTCTCTCTTTCAGTTTTGAGAGCAATTGATGCAGACAGCAAAGAAGTGCCTGACCTGCTGACTAATTATATTCTCAAAGGTAAGCATTGATATTAAGAGTGCAAGGTTGGGTAGTCCTTGAACAGATAAGGTTGTTTAATATTGTCAGGAAGAGGGAAGGGACATTGGGATAGGTTAGAATATTCAGTAGATGTTTTAATAAGATGCCATTTCATTAACTTTGTGTAGAGTTGATTAATGAAGTCATGGACACATGTTTAACATATGGTAAATTGTTAGTAGAATGCTGTCAATAGTAGATAGCAGGTAAGGACTACCAAGAGAAGATAACAATACAGTATTATCTAGATGTTCAGTGGATAAATAGAATTACTTTCTACAGTAGATGTTAATGATGTGCTGTCAGCAATTGGTGATAGAAGTATGCTTTGAACAGAGTTAACAACTTGTATACCATTTGCATTATTGGAAGTATTATCTACAGAAGAAAACAGTTCTATATGCAATAGGTTGCATTTGAATTTTATTTGACTGCTAGCAATAGAGTAGACAGCAAAGTGATGTCTACAGCAGATAGCACCAACAGTATGCTGCTATCTACTGCTGGCAGTAGTACAGTAGATGGAAGCCGAGTGCTATTATCAGCAGAGTGCTGTCTACAGTATAGATAGCAGAAGAATGCTCTTACAGTAGATAGCAGCATTAGTGTTGTCTTACAGTAGATAGCAGAGTTTTGCTTGTCTACAGTCGATAAACAGATGTGCTGTCTACAGTAGATAACAGCATAGTGCTGTCTACAGTAGATAACAGCATAGTGCTGTCTACAGTAGACAACAAGATAGTGACTGTGCTACAGTAGATAAAACAGCATATGCGTGTCTACCGTAGATAACAGCATAGTGTGGTATACAGTAGATAGCAGCAGGGGGCTGTCTAAATTAGACATAACATGCTACAGTGCTGTCTACAGTAGAATAGCAGCAGGGTGCTTGTTATACAGTATTTTTTGATACACAGCATAGTGCTGTCTACAGTAGATACTGTACAGTGCTATCACAGTATGATAGCAGCAGAGTGCTGTCTACCAGTAGAGAATCATAGTGCTGGTCGACAGTAGAAGATAGCAAAAGTGCTGCTACAGTAGCTAACATTGTTTGTCTACAGAGATAGCAGAGTGCTGATCTACAGCTAGATAGAAAGCATAGTGCTTGTCTACATAGATAGCCGCACAATACTGTCTACAGTAGATAGCAGCAGAGTGCTGTATACAGTAGATAGCAGCAGAGTGTTGTCTACAGTAGATAACAGTGCTGTATACAGTAGATAGCAGCTTAGTGCTGTCTACAGTAGATACAGCAGAGTGCTGTCTACAGTAGATAGCAGCAGAGTGCTGGCTACAGTAGATAGCAGCAGAGTGCTGTCTACAGTAGATAGCAGCAGAGTGCTGTCTACAGTAGATAGCAGCAGAGTGCTGTCTACAGTAGATACAGCATAGTGATGTCTACAGTAGATAGCAGCAGAGTGCTCTATACAGTCTATATTAGTTATGACTAATAGAGATGGGAATGCTGTCTGCAGTAGATAGCTTATCTACAGTGGACGGTAGTATATGGGTATCTACAGTTGAAAGTAAAGTGCTGTCAAGAGTAGATTGAAGTAGGAGTGCTATCTACAGTAGAAAAGTACTGTCTGCAGTGGATAGCAGCTTAGTGCTATCTTCAGTAGATAGTAGAATTATCACTAATGGAAATGGTAATGTTGTCAAGAGTGATGTTTATAAATAGTTTTATCTACAGTGGTAGCGTATATTGATGACTGCAGTTGAAAATAAAGTGCTTGACAGAGCATATTGCTATCTGTATATGCGTCTTGCAATAGTGTGAGCTGCATTAGAATGCAGTCTGCAGCAACAAAGTACTTGGTCACAGTGGATATTCAGCAGTGGTCATCAATATATATATATCCAGCTGTTTTGATGACCCCATTCAATTGTCTCTTTTATTTTTAGAACAATTTTAAGCAGTGGCAACACAATTTTGACAACTGATATAAGTAGGGACATGCAAGAGCTCTCATCTCTGCAAAAATCAGACAAATCCATCGCGGGAATCTTGCCATATAGGCCTTAACAAGGTCGATGATTGTATGTTATAGACGCCCCCCTCTATACGCCAATTCTCCATAGAAAGCATGGAAAAACTAGATTTTAAGAAAGAAAAATCATATTGCCCGCAATGAAATTTCATAAAATTTACACAGAATGTAGTTAGTGGACTAATATTACAAATCAGTGGTCAAAAGGGTGTCGCCAGCGTATTTTTTGTTTTATTCTGCTTTTGTCATAATAAATGAGACTTGCCATACCAGCTGTGATATAATACATAGATAAGCATTTATACTAAAGTTAAGAGAGTGACCCAGTCTCCAATAGATAACACTTATCTGCTAACTGACTTTAGATAGCAGTGTACTGTCTACGTTAGATAGCGGAATGTTGTCTGCAGTGGGTAGCAGTAGTTTATCTACAGTAGATAGCAGTAGGCAATAGAAAGCCATCTACAGTATATAGAAGTTTTATTTACTGTGGATGAATTATTCCACCTCACTGTAATATCTTTTTTTCTTGATATAGCAAATGCATTAGAGATTTGCATAAGTCATTGTGCTGGAATAACCTCAGAGCAGCAATACTAGCAATTTAATTCAAACATCAGAAACCACTAATAGGATATGCAGAGTACTCCAGAGAGATTCCAAAAATAAGTGTACTCAGATTCCTTGATTCTAAGATTGTTGTGTTGATTACTTCAGTAAGTGTAGATATACTGTGATAGTATATTACTGGCATTTGGTATGAGTCCATATGCCAGCACCCAACTTCGTATCTCAGTCATATGATTAATATTCCCAGCCTAGTTTGTTTGCATGGATTCTCATCCCTGTCAAGGTCAATATATGCTTGGCAATTTTATGTGAATTTAGACATAAAAAATAATGTGCATTGTTTTTATGTTGTGGTAAGCATAAAACACTCAACCAGTTCTTTGATGGTTACTAAGCCAACTGGTTGAGTAGTAGAGAACAAAACACTATATTGTTAAACTGTGATAGGTAGGAATAAGAGCTAACATATCATTAGTGATAAGTAGGTCAGAGTGGTATCTTTGAGTTGAAATCCGGAATCTGCATACGCCACTACATGTAGATGTTTGTCCTTCAGACATTGCCAATATTTTCCATCATTTTTTCATGCTTGAACATCAAATTACATGTACTTTTAATGCATTAGTGTAGGAAAAAAGAAGAGCGGAAAGTCTATGGTTTCAAATTACAGGTGGATTTTCTTACTGGGATTTTTTCAGGAACTTAAATTCTGGGTTTAATTTGTGTGACGACTATATTAAAATCTGGATTATGCTCTTCCCATGGTTCTCCATGGTTTTCCAAACTGAAATCCAATATATATATAAAATGAAGTCCAAATATGAAGTTTGAATTGACACCAGGAATTTGCCATATTTAGTGTATTTTTTAATTGGAATATTTAAAAAAAACATGTTATGATTTTATTTAAAACATCTCCAGTTATGAAAGGCATTCTATACTAAATTATAGAGAGGGGCCCTGTCCCCAATTCACATACACTGTTTAGTAAGAGGTAAGTAAGGGTCCCCGTCATGCCATTAATATGCGGTTGTGTAAACCATCCTCTATTCATTGGTGCTCTAATAACGGTGCTGAACACCGATATAATGTTACAGTAATTAACCATGGTTAGACCTAGGTTTTTACAGGAATAATGAGAAGCCTGAATAGAAGAGAGGATGAGGTGTTTGTTTCAGCTAACACTAGTAACAGCCTGCCTTTTACAAGTGCAGTAATTTGGTGTCTGCCTATTAGATGTTGGACATAAATGGTAATTATTTATGCATTTGTAAATGGGGTCAGAAATTATGCTTGTTAGTGTATTTTAAGCCATTTTTGTCATTTTATGCATGTCAAATTTAATTGTTGTGGAGATAGAGTTATGCAGTCTCCACACACAACACGCACACACACTCTCCTCTCACACATACACTGCATTTTCTTATCTTCAATGATATTGATAGACTGTATTAGCCAGTCCATCCATGACAAGTCAACAGAATATTGATTGTGGTTAGTAACCCTTGACAATGAGATTTTATAATACGGTCCCTCAGTAATATCTCTCGCGGTCCCTCTGTAAAATGCCGAGTGTCCGTTGACCAGCCAGTCCAGGAAATTTGCCCATAACAAGAGCAGGAAATATACCCTGGACAACGGCTGATCGGCGGGGGGTTAAACATGCGAGTACATTAAGCGGTTTACTGATATAAGGCGCTTTGTATACCCCTGAGGATGCTATATCGGGCATCACATGATATCACACAAAATATAAGCAGATATGGGCCCTGCAAGCGAAGTGAACACTGACGATAACCTGGCTGACATAGCTGCTCTTGGTAATAGTCATTTGGTTCATGGGCTGGTGGCTGCAAAGCAAGCGATTGTGCTGGTGATCAAGTTTATTCAGCTGATCTGGAGGTGGCATCATTGGTGAAGATAATCACTTGCCACTCAAAATCCTTGCATTTCAAAAATTATTAACTTAATACGGAGCATTTGGTACCCCAAATGCCACCATTAGTCTTAGTATAGAACAGGTGTTATAGTTGAGTAATGCTCAAATTACTTTGGGTTTTGTCATGCCCTTTCCACATGGTAAGGCGTACTTGTTTAGAAGATCAAAAAAGATTGCTGCTTTTTAATAAAATGAGATTTACATGCGCCTTTTACACAATTAGGCAAACCGCTGTTTGCCTATTATATTATTATTATTACGCTGCCTTCATAAAAAATCGTCAAAATCATTTCTCTTCATCTAGGCCGTCAGCTGGCCAAGCGCCCAAGCACTTCGATCCTAATATTCTCATACACTACCAGATTTTTTTTAGATTACGTATCTTGCCCACCAAAACACGTTGACTATAGCTGGCTCTTCAAACTCACAATTTACAATGTTGTCTTATAATATGAGTCCTTCATCTGTTACACACCCCACATGCTCTCCTTTTATCATATTGTTGTAACATTGCAAACCAAACAATGGTAAAGGAATATTGTTCCACTTTATATTTGTTTCATATTTTGGGCTTTCGTTTTCAATGGGTGGTTAATAAGGTGTTCATCAACACGCCGTTTCCTTTATTACAATAACATGTTGTGTTAATGATTGAACATCAGGTTGCTACAGGTTAAACCTGTATCTTCTACTGCAATAGTTTTCCAGAATTGCACCTGTTTCTAATACACAAATACTACATGGTTTATAATAGGCCAATGGGCACGCTGTTTTCCCTTGTTCTAGTAGCAAACCACTAAGACTACTCGAGTTGGTTGATAGAACCATAGCCAGTACCTCGGGAAAATAGTGTGTTCTATTTCCCCAATATATCCCCATGGAGCATTTGTTTAAATTAGACACTGGGAGACGAGGTTGTAGGGAAAGCGTTCGAACTATTTTTCCCTAGGGAAATATGACTTTGAATTGAATCACCAATGAATAGCATGATATGTTTATGAATATCATGAGGTGTAATAATTACGGTCAGAGAATTTGGTCTGTACAGATCAAGAGATGATTGCAATATCCCAAAAAAGCATAAGGCCGCTATTTGTGGATACTCATATGTTACCCCAAAATAGCTGCCTTATACTTTATATGGAGTTATGTGAGGATATTGCCTGTTATTTTTCATCTTCAATGTTTTTAATTTTTAAGGCTCGCTCTGTTAACATCATTGAACCTTAAAAGCTGTGGCAAAAGAAAGATTTTACTTTTTTGCTTTTGTGGAAACAACCTGTGATACCCATTGGTGCACCGAGGGATTGTTCCAGAGGGAGCAAAATCCCAAGTCATCCTGCGAGAGGGGGCAAATTCCACAAGTCGTGTCGTCGATTTGCTCCAATTATTTGAACTTGATGACATGCGAGCGTACAACCCAAAAATTGCCAAATTGTATTAATTTTCGACCAAATGGGCTGAAATATTGGTCAAAATTTTGTTAATATTAAGATATGGAAATGCATATTTTGGTCTGTAGCTTTTTTGAGCAGCAGGGTGCAACTTGGCCGGTACCCTTGTAGTATCTATATTAACCTTGTGTACTTATTGATCGGAGATATTCTTTTTGTATCCACATAAAAGATCACACCTTTTGAAAACACATTTACCCTTTTATAGCATTAGAGTCGGCTTTCCAAAGGGGAGCTGTTGCACTTACGACTGCCTGATAATATTCATCTGACAATGTATTGTAGGTGGCCCCTGGATATTGCTGTGTTTACACTGCAGGAGGTGCAGGGAGATTGTGACAAAACAAGGAGTCACACCACTGGATTCTTCAAATTGAGGATTTCTCTTGGCCTTATAATCGTGATTGTAATTCCCTGCTGTGGCAAACCTTAAAGTCAAATTCCTCAACCGCTCCCTTGTTTCAATGTGTTTTTTCATGTGGAGTCCCTATTAAATTACCTACTCAGGATATTTTAAGATGTTCTTCAGGTATGGGTGGTTTAATTGAAGTGACAGTGTCAAGTGTTTGATTCTGTTTGGTGGTGGTTGATCCTTTTTAAATCCCATAAATGCCAATATATTTCAACCTTTTTAGAATTACTCTATATTTGGAAATTGACTTCTTGACATTTACACAATAAAAAATCCTAGAAAACCAACAATAGAATTTCCTGGTGTCACTGACCTTGTGCGTAACAGGATTGAGACAAAAAATTTCTGGAAAGGGCATACTTTGTTCGCAGTAGCTTTTTAAAGGCCTTTTTTTTTAAATGTTTATAAAAATGTTGCTGGGTTTTATTTGTAATGTCTAAATGTTGGAATGCAATGAACCTTATTTGTAATTTCAGGTTCATATATGAGCTTTATTTGATAGGTTATGTTCTGACCTGTGGTATAACACTCACATCAGGATACAGTTCCATGTTATGGGTATATTTAGAAGTAGGCCCTTTTAAAAATCATGTTCGTTTTACTGATGTATTCTCTTTTCCATTTCTCTCATTTTCTTTCTAATATTTTGTTTGCACCAGACAGAAGCATGTCCACCAAGGGCCCAGGGCTTACCAATGAGGTAAAGAGCTGAGCAGCACCATTAAATCAATCTTCCCATCATGCTTAGCAACCCAGTTGTCGATTGAAGCAATACACAAGGTACAAAGCTTGGACATCCTGGCATTGGCTCAGCCGCCATCAGTGGAGACATTTTTCGCATGTTTATAAACTTCGCGTCATGCTGAAAATATGTAACTAATTTGTGTGACAACTCATTTGTCTATTCAAATTGCAGCTTACCACGTTATACAAACTAAGCTCTTACACAAATTAGAGAGATTCCTAGTTAATGTGCCAGATGTACGCCGTAGTGTCACAGTATGTGTGTATGTATCGGATTCTGCAGTTTTCAAAGATTTGAACAATTTCTTAAAAAGATTTTGACACCTGATGACCATTGCAATGCAGCTCATAATTTGTGAGCTTTTAACTTATGTCAAAAAATGGCTGTACCCTTTGATAAAATACAAATCCACGAAACCCATGTGGTAGAGTAGGGACTTAGTGTATCAGTAGTACCATATAACACTGTTTATAAACAGGAACCCATGTACTTTATTTAAATTATTTAATTTTTTATATACTTCTTAAAGATTGTAACTACTGTTTTGTTATTTTTTCAACTTGTTGACCATTTGAGAAGACTTTAAAAAGAGTAATCAGAGAGAGAGTAATTTTCTGGAAAACTGCATTGTTCATTCATTCCAATGATATTTTAGCTAAGATGTGCATTTTATGTTTAACAGTAGTGAGTGGTTTCATGCTTTTAGTTAGACCTGACTGTAATGAGTTAATAAAATCAACAGACTGTAGAAGTGCTAGGCAGAAAGTTGGACATTTGCCAGAGATGTTAGAACAACTAAAATAAATTACTAGTTTTCTCTCCCCACCCGCATCGTTTTTCCTGCTGCATTAAAACAGAAAACATAAAAACATGAAATTTCGATGAATTTTCACAGTCGTACCTTTTCTAGTCTTGTTTGGCGCTAGTTTGTTCCCTACCTGTATATTTGTGTGTGTTGGCGGCGGGGCAACATTATAGAAAGTCTTATAACTAGATCTATTGTCTTTTGGGAAAAACTGTTTTTGGAAAGGCAAAAAAAAGTGCCAGCCCCTCTTTTTCACAAAAAGTTTGGATAGAAACTAAACTTTATTGTCCCCCGCCGACGAGTTCGGAACGGGGACTATGAATAGCAGCCGTCAGTTCGTCCGTTCGTCCGTTTCCGTCGGCCGTCCGGCAATCGTCCAGTTCGTCGTCTGTGACAAAAATGTTAACCCCTGTTGTATATGATTTATCTGGATTTCCGTCAGGGCGACAATGATGTAACCTGGTGAAAGAAGCGGCTGATGAGTTCTCGCCTGATAAGATTGGGGCCGTAAAATATGCTAATTAAGTTATCTAATTTGCATAATTTAGGAGAATGTTCCTGCAAGGCCGGTGTACAAGGTTTTTTCTGGAGTTCCGTAAGGCTATAATGATGTAAACTGGTGGAAGAAATCGGGCTGAATAGTTCTCTACCCGATTAGATTTGGGGCTGTGTCGGGCAACTTGAGTATGCAATGAGCTAATTAATAGGCAAAATTTCAGCTTAATTGCCTATATTTTTGAAACGGTACTCGGATCCTCAAAATTCCTGCGCTGCATGATAGCCTATCAGGAGACACATCTTTTTTGCAATTTGAAAGTATGTGATATATGCGGCTTAGGTTATGCAAATGAGCTAATTAGTATTCATAAAATCTGCGTAATCGCTGTGTTTTTGAACGGTACATCGGATAGGCAAAATTCCTTCCCTACTAAGACTACTATGCCTAAGGGGATGGTTAGGTTTGGGGAGATGTGGGCTTTTGGCCGGGGTGTTGGGGAGGGGGTTGGTATGCGGGTGTTGGGGAGGGGGTTGGTATTGCGGGGTGTTGGGGAGGGTAGGGTATTGCGGGTTTCCGGGGGAGGGGGTTGGGTATTGCTTGGTGTTGGGTAGGGGTAGGGTGTTCTGGTTGTGTTGGCGATGGGGGGTTGTGTTGTGGGGTGGTGTGAGAGGGGGTGTGAGTGTTCACATGGTGTTGGGGGGGAGGGGGTGGGATTTGTAATGGTGTTTTGAGGGTGTGGGAGTGTTGTATGGTGTTGGGGAGGGGTGGGCGTGTTGTATGGTTTTTGGAGAGGGGGTGGTAGTGTTTGGCGGGTGTTATTTAGGGAGGGATGGAGGATGTGTGCGGGGTGTTTGGGAGGGGATGGTGGGTTTTCGGGGTGTTGCGACATGGGAGTGTGTTACCGGTATTGGGGTTTGGGGTGTTACTGCGGGGGTTTGTGTTGTGGGGGGTGTTGGGGATGGCTTGGTGGGGAATTTGTGGGGTGTTGAGATGGCGTGGGGTTTTGTGGCGGGTGGTGGGAGGGGGTGGTGATTTGCGGGGTGTTGGGGATGGGGTGGGGTTTTGCGGGTGTTGGGAGAGGTGGTAGTAGTTGGGCTGGGTATGGGGAGGGTGGGGAGTGTTGAAGTTGCATTTATTGCATTTATTATCGCAACATTCGGGCGGGGACATAGTTACGCATCGCCGTAAATAAGAGTTCGCCCTTGTTTTCCTTGCCTTATGTCGGTAAACCGATATTGAATTCCACATCCAGGTTTTTATACACTTCCAACACATAGCCTGTTTAAGTCAAAGATTTGTAGGTTTGAATGTCGTATGGAAATAATACTGGAAATTCCCTTTTTATCATTATCTTGCATAAGTAGTTCTTTCTTGGTAACAGAGGTAAAACCTCTCTGGTCATATATCCAAACTAGTTTCCAACAAGACAAAATTTTATATCAAGAATTTTATGAATGGCAATTTTTACAAATTTTGTGAATGATTTCAATTTTTTTTGAAATGTGGATGACTTTAATAAATCACATTCACCGGTGAGGTTAAATGTGAAATATTTTTTATGTTAAATATTAATTTACACTGAGAGCATATACTGGTCAATATATTTAGGGAAAACTATTAGTGGGGCCTTAGTATATAGTAGACCTTAACTTTTCCAGCTGTTTGGGGGAGTATTTAACAGCAATAGGTGGTGGCACATCAACCTGTGTCATTGTCTTTAATTATCACATATCTCCTCAAATTGTGCATGATAGTGCCTTGTTTCTCAAATCTGGTGCCAGTTAGAAAGTTCTCTACTCAATCCTTTGTGAAAGAGTTTAAATAAAACCTTATTTGCCAATAATGATTACAGTAAATATTTTGTTTCAATGTCATTTTACCATGTTATGACTTAGACTACACTAATGTGCTGTGCATTTTAAAGTATTGTAGATTAAAACATTTCTCATGGTCTCAATTAAAACTCCTTTGATAAAACACTAATTTGCAAAGTCATATGTTGTAAATAATATCTTGTTGATGTATGGGTTGTGGGCAAATAACTTGAAATGAGAGTGAGGTTGTGTATGCAGTGGTTGGTAGGGTTAAGTCACTAATGCATTTTTTGACCTTAAAAATATTAACCAATTGTAAATTAATCTCAATGGTTGTGCTGGGCAAAATGTACTTTTGGTGAGGGGGTACTCAAGTTTGCTTTGGTAAGGGTTTTTGGCAAATTTCAAACATTTTGGCTCCAATGAGGTAAAATTGGACATTTTATAAAGATTTTTAGATCATTTTTTTAAAAAGACCATATATCAAAATTGACCTGGTACAAGGGGGTCATTGACATACCAAAAATGCTGGGATGACATTTGGATAATTTTATTCTCAGTGGTTTATCTCTGTGTAAAGCTAAGACATTGCCTCTCTCCCATTGCAATCAGATGGTTGTTGGTAACAGGTGTAACCATATGTAATTGATTGAAGTGATGGTACAGGTGTTTTGGCCTGGATACAGGTCCTAGTATGTGGAGTATGTTCTGTTTAAAGGGATAGCCCACTGTGCAAAGCAAGCATGTTTGGCAACAAGGTTGTGATTTTGATGTGCTAGTTCATATCATACTATGAAGAATCCTCTGGATTGAATCGACATAAACGTAATGTATTGAACAGTGAGGTATGTACATCTGATGTTGATCATAAGAATAATTTTGATGGATGTGCTAAAGATCATGTTGAAATCTATGGTGAGCAATAATATCACTACCAGAGATTAATTTCATTTGGAAATTTTTACATCCTTCTTCAAAAATTTAACTTGCCTAATTTTACAGGTTGCTCATCAAATTACTCAGTGAATTTTTTGAACTAATGGTAGTTCCAATATCATTGCAAAAACTGATGGACTATCCCTTTGAATTCCATCCCTTTACTATCAAGGTCAAATTTATGATCTTGGCGAAAGAGTTTGAATCACATGTATGAGAAATAAAGGTATACTACAATTCAAAAATGAGAATGTTATTTTCAGAGAAGGAAAGTGCACAAAATTGCTTTTAGGCAAAAAGCCAGCAGTAAAACATTCTTTATACAGTTCAGACATTTCCAAATCCTGGGCCTGTGAAGAGAATGGACCAGAGGATGACTTAAACCCCAGGTATACTGTATTCTGTAACTGTATTGTTATTTTCATGATATCCCACACACAAGAATCGTAAATGACATTATGTAAATATTACATATATGTCACAAGCACAATGTTTTTTTTTAAATCAACAGAGTTTTCAATCAAGATCGTGGACTTTGCTTTTCATATTTTAAAAGAATAAAAAGGACATGGGAAGTTAAAATAAGCAAGAATTTTAGAGATCGGATAAAAAAGGCTTATGAATTGGGATTTTTGTATGCATACATAGAACAAGTTGGTTGGGTCATTGTGTCAAGGAGAATAGGTATGATTTTGAGTCACATGACTATGTAAATCTGTGACTTCCAAAGCAATGCATTGTGGGATTGTATTAATGTCTCAAGGGCAGATCTACAGCAGTTCCCACTCTGCATATGTCAAACCTGGCTCCAATTACAATTTTTATTTCTCAAGTATCATGTTTTACTGCCTATAGATTTTTAAATTATAGTACAGAGGAGTAATTCTTTTTAAAGTATTTTAATTATGGTAAATGTGTGCTTTTTCATAAAAATAAGAACTAAATAAAAAAATCCTTTAAATTATGTATGAATATGGAATTGAAACTAAGCATTTGTTAATGCTGTTGTATTATACATGACTGTATCAAGGTGCAATGAAACCATTTTGTGTATTTGTATTACTTGTATAGATGTATTGGTGCATTTATTATAGTGTTTTGGAGAGAGGGTGAATACAGAGTGAAGAAGCCTGTACTAGATTATTTCAATCAAGGATTTTCAATTTGGTCTTTGGACTGTGAGCAGAGAGGATAGTTGGTGGAATGAGATAATATTTAATGGACTTAAAACTAAACCTTTCCCCGTTCTGGATAGCCCAAGAACTAGGGCTCGCTTATTCAGGTAAAAGTATCAACTGAGCTGCGACACGCTTGCTGGTGAAGCCTTCCTGGTCAGTATTGAGAAGGGATATTCGGGAGGCACAGCCAGTACTAATTCTGGAATTCTTGACTATGTTTGGCTATTTTAGGGGTCAGAGGTCAAAATCAAAATGGTTTGTGCTACTCCATTCTGAACCATGATTGAATAATCGCAACATAATATTGTGGCTCAGGTTGTATTCCAGTAGGTACAAAGTCCATGCAGCTACTTCAAAAGTGAATAATTTTGGTGGCAGTTGTAGCTAGAGATCCACCTCGTAAGGCCACAGGTTTTTTTCCTGTGTCCTACCCACCATGAGAAAACTCTATAGGATACATAGTAACCCATGTGTCACCTACAATGAGAGCATTTTTTTCTACAGTTGCTGCCAGAATTGTGCAGAGTTAGGCAATGCGCGCACCGCAATATCTGCATAAAAGGGGCAGAGACTATGGGTAGCCTCATACGCGATTAACCAGTGGGGAGCCAACCTACTCAAACAAGCCAATCGGCATTCACTTCCACGTTGACGCACGTCACGCTTGGCGCACGGTACATAACTCTGAACAATTCTGGCAGAGAGTATAAATGACAGGCAGTTTGATATTACCTCTCTGGGCCAGTGTTGTTTTCAAAAAATTCAAATATTCGGAATCGGCATGGACAATGCATTCAGTGAGTCCAAACAAGCCTAATGTTAGGTCATTGGTTTTGGGATGGCTTCCTAAGTGGCTCTGCGGTTATTTGGGAAGCCATCTCAAAAGCCAATGATTTACAATATGTGTTAACTGAAATAGGGATGTGAAATGGCCATGAGACAGTACTTGTTTATTAAAAATTACAATGTACAAGCTTGTTGAATTTTAGTTTGCTCCTAGATTTAGCACATTCTCAGGTTAATCTGAGAAAATGTTGATTTTAGATGCTAATAATTACCACCGCTTAATTCACAAAAACAAATACCAAAAATGGTAGTGCCCTTTTATTGGACAATATTATAGTTGATATATATGTTTTACCATGTTTGGCCAATATGGTCCAATCAAGTTTGCAGATATGTAACCTAATGCTGAATAAGTTGCTAACAAGTAATAGTAATTTTTGTAGTGGTGCTGTACTGTATGCATGTTAATTTTACTCACCTGCGTAAATTTTTATCTTTTGCAACTGTTTCTGTTATGTATCCATTTTAAATACACCTATTTTATTTTGCTTATTGTTTACTTTTCATATGTTTTGCCAGTATTTGTGTATTATATGTTTTCTCTCAAAGAAGGGGTTAAATGTACATTGTATCTTGTATATAATTATAATTCTTATTTTCAAAATTGTCTATATGTATAGGTTCAATATTAAATTTGAATTTACTGTTCTTTATCATAATTTGGTTTTCAATGTTTCCCATGCTATCACTTGTGTTAGAGACAAAATCTGTAGATGTTGGTAAATAAAACTGTGAAATAATTTTAAAATTAAGTGACAGACCAACCATATAGTATTCCCTGCAAGGCATGATTGATTTGGTGATTAACTCATACAAATATGGAAAACTTTGGGCTAATAATAACAAAAAAATGTTCTTTCACAGATGTACACCCTTTTACCATGCATTCAACCTACCACAATGTCCAGACTCTAAGATTGCCATTGATTGCGTTTAATGATTACCAAGTACAGCATGTGTGTCAATAAAAAATGTAGCAGTCATTTCATTTTAAAAATACTAACAATCTAGCATTCTCTTTTTGCAAAACTAATACATAGTTACGACCTTTAGATTTCAGGTTTATGCGGATGCAAAAATATATGTGGTGATGCCTAACTTTACATGCACCACAATATCTTTTTAAGATATGTAAAGTTAGGCAATCTGTGCCCGCATGAACCTGAAATCTTAAAGGTCGCAAGTGTGTACAGGTATAGTAAATACTCCACACATTGGTTTTATCCCATTTCATTTGGACACCCCAGCCCAGAGATACAGCTAATTAAATGAAAGGACTTTAATTTAGGCACTGTGTTCTTTGTAGAGTGCCATGTATGCAATTTATTTTTAATTCCAAGTTGGGCCACTTTTCAGATTATCTGGTATATAAATGAAAGGCATTCACATACCAATGTGTGTTGTGAATTAAAAGGTGGTCTATGCGGTCCTTACATGATATGTTGTAACTTTTACATAAAATGTCCAAAAAACCAAAAAAACAGAAAATGGCAATCTTATCAAGGGATCTAGGGAAAAGAAACACTATCATCTCATGATAACACTTTACAAAAAGTGGTTGTTTTACTCCGAAATCATGTTGACTTCTACATTTTTGACATATGCTTTATTTGAATGGTTTGAGGGAAGTACATGGATATCACAATTGTTTCTTAAACTTGCTTTGATAACAAGACCAGTATTACTGCTCCAGGTTCAATGAAGATACCTTCAAATACTCATCTTCATTTTAGTAAATTTCCCGACAATCTTGAAGGAACGCTTTTGGTTTTAGGCATGTATTTGTCAGGATCCAGTGTGTGGCGAGTTGATTTGTGTGATAGATGGAGTTGGTCATGGTGCAGTTAAAACATACATTATTGTTTATACATTTATGAGAATAAGAAAAACATTTTATATGAAAAATAGTTTAGCAAAAATGATATAATCTAATCAAGCTGATAAAAAATGCAATTGAATGGCATGGTGTGACATTGGGAATGCAAAATAATGTCTTGTAATTTGTAAAATGATATTTCCTTTGAAAGGTTGAAATTGTTATGTAATATGTAGCTGTAGCCAAGTGTTGTGTAGTATTTGGTGTACTATGTAGGGTAAGATCAGTAGTTAGTAATATAATAGATATCTTTACACCCTATCCTGGCATCTCCTGTTTGGTGCTGTAATGTTGGGTCTATGAAGAGGG
The DNA here is from genome assembly GCA_023653785.1 of Ophioderma brevispina. NCBI lineage: Eukaryota > Metazoa > Echinodermata > Ophiuroidea > Amphilepidida > Ophiodermatidae > Ophioderma > Ophioderma brevispina. The sequence continues at coordinate 46,705 of JAMKCH010009058.1, forward strand.
GCTCAGTGTGATATGAGTGCAAATGAGGGATTGTATGAGTTTGAAAAATTCAGTGATTTTGCAAGGGAGGCTTAAAATGCTTGCTTTGTAAATTTACATCATATCGCCCTGGCATATCAGTATAAAGATGGTGTATGCTCCTTTGCACTAGCCCCTTAATTCATGTATGTAATCACACAACACTAGAAATCTTATTACACACATTCAATTGTTGTCTGCATTCAGATATTTTGGGGGGAGGAGTCTGCTGTTTGGTTTCTTTTATAATAATGAAAAAAAAAACGCTTTTTGAAAGATTTGAAATCGTATACTTTGTTGTATTGGAGTAACGGGCCAGTGCAAAATAGGGTAGGGCGGGCGGATATTTTTTAATAATACATTACCACATCAAATCATCACACATAGTCTATGAAATGTTATTAATATTGATACTTTTGACTCTTATTATTGAAAATCTTAAAGAGAAGTTGCCAAAGTTACACCAGAACACAAAAAACACAAAAAATATTGAGAAAATCGGTTAAAAATCAGGGTAAAAACAACTTGAAAAATAAAATTTTTGAAAATCAATAAAAAAAATTAGGGTCAGTATACTTTTGTACAGGGCTTGATTTTCAAAATTAGGGTAGGGCGGGTTACTCCAATACAACAATTTTTTTTTGATCTTATGTGTATTGGGTCGGTTAGGTAATGTTTCCAAAGTGAAATTTAAACAGCAAGTTTCATTGTGGAAAATGATGGCAATTTGCATTATGCAATAGTCATTAATATCCATCCATCCAGTTTGGCAGTTTACATATGGCCACAAATGAGGTATATGAGAGTCACAATTTATAGACCGATTTGAGGAGATAGTTTAATAAACAGATATCACTGCATGTATGTTAAATCAATCATGTACCATGAATTTTGTCTGCACTTCACATGTAGGGGACAAAACCAAATTGATTTCACTTAGAGATCACTTTACAACATGCTAGAAAAAGTTGGGGAAGGGGAATTATTATGTTGTCTCCCCTTTTTATTTAGGGGCATAAGTTGAGGACAATTTTGAACATAGAATATCTTTTAGTGGCAACAGTAGAATTGACTTGTTACTAAAATGAGTTGGATAACACATTGTTTCACCAACCCATTGTCTCAAAAAGATCTGTTATAGTGTTAAACAAGAATTGACACTTTTGACATTTCTCAATAGGCATGGTTTTGTCTTAGTGGTATAAGTTGATAAACATTGTTCTATTCATTTACAATGTAGTGATATCTGGGTACAGACATTCTGACTAAAGGGTATATTATTTTGAAATTCTAATCCACCCAGTGTTCATTTGAAAAGAAAACGGCAATAAACAAGTTAGTGATCACGTCACTCTAAAAGTCGGAAGGCAGTACGCTGGGCTTATTACACAGTACTTGCAGATCCTAGACAGAGCAAAAGTCCAGTGCATGCCTTTCTGTCTTATCTGCGCATTGGGTTGTCGCATTTGAGGGTAAAGGACATGTGATGATCGCATGGGGAACTTATTCTGAATAATATACCATATGGATAGTCATCTAAGCTTATTAGTTGATTCAGGCTTATATTACCTACAATTTGGATTTGTATTTTTAGATTCACAGGGACACTTTGTGTTTGCAATGATGCATGTGCACCATTACTTGGTAATTATTCTCCAGTGAGGTTTCAATCACTGTTGACTAATTTGCTGGGCAAAATTGACCAATTCGAATGTATTTTGCTAACAAGTTCAACCCATTTTGTAAGCCAGTATTATCACCGAGCTAATAGATAGTTGTACAAAAGTCAACTTGATGTGCCCCAGCATTAATATTGATATGTTCTCTTGAATAATATGCTTGCATGTGAGAGTAAAATATAGAGATAACCAAAGATATATAAGTGAAATTTTACTCCCAAAATTTTAATCTCTTAACATGGCAACCAGGTTGCATTGCAGTTGCAAGTTTGTAGTCAAATAGTTCGAGTGTATCAGAGACTAGTCTGTTGACTGGGCCATGTGTAAAAAAATTTACTTGGGGGGAGAATGGCTATGTGCTGATCCGTAGGAAAATGGTGCTGAGAGCTGTAATAAAGAGTCACATCGTGGTCTTTTTATTGAAATACTTAGGCAAGATATCTATTGTGTGTAGCCAATAGCTGGGGAGGTTTGGGGATTGGGGAGGGATGGATGCGGAAATTGAAAAATCAGATTTTTGGTATTTCAAATTTAATAAAAATGAAGACCTTATAGTATGGGGGTGTGGTGATGGTTGAGATTTGTTGGCTTTTTTGCTACAATTGGAATTTGGGTTCTTAAAATGTAGGTAATGGTCCTAGGATCCACATCAAATTGTTACCATTTTTTATACCTTCAGTTTGGCGGGCCATCTTGTTTTTGCAAATGGCTGCCATTTTCAACAGATTTTGCGTTATATCTGGACTTCTGAGCAACATAGGAAGGCTCAAATTGGGGGGCCATACTATGTTGTTAGGTAAAGGACACACTATCACCCAGAAAGTGTCCCCTGGAAAGTTTCCTTCGGGAGGTCATCTTCAATTTCAAAATGGCCGCCATTTTCAACATATTTTGCTCTATATCGGGACTTATGATCAACATAGAAGGCTCAAACTGGTGGTAAAACCCATGTTTGTGATGCCAGTGAATGCAAATATTACATCCAAAAAATCACAGATTGTTTCCTTCAGGCAGCCATCTTGAATTTCAAAATGGCCGCCATTTTTAACATATACTCTGTCCAATATTTGGACTTCTGAGCAACATGGAAAGCTCCAATTGTTGACAATACCCATGTTTGTGATGTCAAGGAACACATATATTACATCCAGAAAGTCGCCAATTATTTCCTTCAGGCGGCCATCTTGAATTTCAAAATGGCTGCCATTTTTAATGTATACTTCACCCAATATCTGGACTTCTGGGCAACATAGAAGGCTCCATTTGGTGGCAATACTCAGTTTGTGATGTTAATGGAAATGTATTTACATTCAGATTGTTTCCTCTGAAAAATGCCACCTATTTTTTACATACTTCTTTGCTGATCATACCCGATATCTGGCCTTATGAGCAAAATAGTTCAAATGCTCCTTCCTAATCAGATATACATCCTATTGCACCAGAACCACTTAAAGCATGGAATCTTGGGAGTGCCATAGCTCTAGTTGTTTTAATAAGTTTGTATATGGTTTTCAATGTTATTGCTGTCCATATATATTCCAGTGCAATTTCAAGTATTGAAACCAATATCCATCTATCTATCTCTCTAGCGGCCGCAGCCGAGATGCTGTTCATGATGTAGCGCCAAATGTCCCTATTTGTCATTAAGTTGGGGATGTCAAATGGATCATGCCGTATGTCTCGAGCAATCACGTCAATGAAATTAAAGGGTCGACGACCCCTGTTTGGGTATGGTAACCTCCAACATGTGAAGTCTGAGACTACGTGATCAATCGCACGATAACAGTGACCGGCAAATCATGCTCAGCGTTGGTCAACAGAAGATGAGATTGGAGGGATATCACGCCAGGATATGTTTTGTACTCACCTCAGAAGCCTGGTGTAGGTGCCACCCAGTCTATCCTGTAGCTCTTTCTTCATGGTCCAGGTCTCAGATCCATATAACAGGATACTATTTACACATAGAACTTCAGTTTGGTTGAATTGGATATACCAGATTGCCATAGGTGGTGTAGTTTATTGCAGGCATTCCAAGCTTGGTCATTTGCGTGACAGGAAGTCTTTCTTTCTGTCGGCAACATAGGACCCCAGGCACTTGAAGTCCATGACCTCTTTGAGTTGAGTATCGTCTGTAGTACAGATAGGTTGATGATTATCTTCCTCATTGACGGTCATATATTCCGTCTTCTTGGCATTTAGATGTAGGCCGACTTTGTCTGGAGCATTCTCAAGTAATGTTAGCTAGTAGATCTTGTGCACACAGATCAGATCAGCTGTTAGCGCTAGATCATCTGCATAGTCAAGGTCTGTGAGATGTTAACTTTGCTGACGTCTAGACCGCTTGGGTTTGATGGTGAGTTCCTTGTCGTTCATGATGTAAAGACTGTCTGAGGATGTAATCAAACACGATTACAAAGAGATAGGGAGCAAGAGTATCTCACTGGAGGATTTCAGTAGTTGTTAGGAACTCCTTTGTGGACCCCTCCAAGGTCTGCACAAAGCTATACATGGTGGCAATTGCTTTGACAGTCTCGTCTGGGACACCATAGTTGGTAAGAATATGCAGCATTACATCTCTGTTGACCCTGTCAAAAGACTTGGAAAGGTCTACAAACACAATCGAAGCTTTTATCTCAACTCTTCTATGATCCTTCTAAGGTAGTGTTGATCTGCCTTTGCAAAAACCATTCTGGTTTCGTCCGAGAATGAGATCTATGTGAGAAATGATTCTGTTGAGCAGCATTGAGTTGTATATCTTAGAGGCCAGTGGTGATAGTGTGATTCCTCTGTAGTTTTGGGGTTATTGGAGGTCACCTTTCTTTGGTAGATGAGTGATGAACGATGTTAATCAGGCAGCTAGTTTGTTTCCCATGTAGGTGTTGTTACAAAATTCCAACAGTCGATCATGAAATGTGGATTCTTCCAGATTACTGCAGGAATGTTGTCGGGACCAGTCGTTTTGGTGTTGTTCAGTTTCTTCAGGCAGATCAGAAGCTGCTCTATAGTGAAAGGTCCAGTCTTGATAGGAAAGGTGTCTACTATCTTGTGATTGAAGAACGGTTCATCAAGGTTAGTGTATATTCTGAACTGGCTAGCCAAGTAGAGAACTAAAATGCTGAAACCATGTGTCGAGGCTCTCTTCTGTTGTTTTACCTTTGATTTTTATAGGTGGGGTAGCATTCAGCTCCCTCAGTGCCTCCCAGGCAGCAGCATGCTTGTATATATTTGAGATGTAGGGTGTCAAGTGCTTCAGCCTTGGACTTAACATGCTCCTCAAGCACCACAGTGTAAGCATCATCAAGTGTAGCCTTAGCAACATCAAGGTTCAGCTTGGAGATTCTGGTGGATATAATACGGTGCTTCTCGGTTGTAGACTTCAGTTTTTCTCAGGCTCTAATGATTTTGTCATTTGAGGCAAAGACAGTAGTCTTCTTCTTTTTTCTAGTAGCATCTCCAGTGCAATTTATTGTTGGCTGAAGGCACGGCATCATATACTCTGCTGGAGTTCTAATCTTCAAGCTCATCAACAAAAGTGTTGAACCTGTTATGTACTGCTACAGTATACTGCTCGCACCTTCCTTCAGTAAATTGTTTTCACGGGATCTTTAGGAGGGGGTTTACTCTGACGGTAACTTATCCTGCTCCTGCAAGAGACAATTCTGTGATCAGACTTAACAGCTTCAAAAGTGTTGTAGGCTCTTGATTTCTTAATGCTGTTAATCCACCCCTCTCTGACCAGAATGTAGGCCAGCTGGACAAGTTCTCCACTTGGGCGACGTTATGTCCACAGTCTACTTGCTTGATTTTGGAATCCCGCGCCAGTGGCAACAAGGCTAAAACGTTTCACGAATTCCCTCACACACACCCCACCTCCACTGGAACCACTGCTACACGCGACCAGGGCGGCCCCAGGCCCAAGCCTAGTACCACATCTCAAGGGATGCACAGAAGATTATACAGTCCATGGTTAAAGTGAGAGACAGATTACCCATCAGTGTAAGTTTCAGGATACGCTCATTACAGTTGAGAAGAAACCCAAAAAACAAGACAAGAAACCCATTTTTCTTATTTTTTCAGTCGGAGGCTGTAATAAATGCATAGCCATGGATATTCTCCTGTAGTAGATGTTTGCTGTGCACAATGTTTGTGTTCTTTATGCAGATGATATTATATTCATACAGTTTGGGTGCTTCATGTACAGACTCTTTCTTGGCTGTTTATTGATAGTTTCTTCTGGACGTTGTATGTGCTGATTGATGAAAGCAGCATTACGTTTCACAAAGTTGTCCATGCATCTTTTGTCTAAAATCCAGGGTTGGACCTTTCAGTAGCTTTAGGACACCATCCAACATCCGAATTGGTAAGAGACAGACCTCAAATCAATCATCTTTGTCAAATAGCTAAATCATGTAAACGGTGCTGGGATCGTCAGGTCTCCAGCATCCTTTTCTGTTGGGAATGGTCCCTTAGCCTTTGGTCTTTCACGTGGACGCTCTCACAACATCATTATCCATAACATCACAAACATGGTATTGCTAGCTATACCAAATTGAGCCTTTTATATGTTGCTCAGAAATACATTATTAAAAATGGCAACCATTTTGAAATTCAAGATAGCGACCTGAAGAAACAATCTGCGACTTTCGGAATGTATAATTTGTGTTCCTTGACATTACAAACATGGGTATTGCAACAACGGAGCTTTCTATGTTGCCAGACGTTCAATATTGGGTGAAGTAGATGTTAAAAATGGCGGCCATTTTGAAATTCAAGCTTTCCTGCGGAAGGAAACAATCTGTGACTTTTCTCGGACCATTTAATATTTGTGTCCCTTGACATGACCAAAAACACGGGTATGCCCGCCAATTTGAGCCTCTAGTTTACTCTGCAGAAGTCCAAATATAGAGCAAAATATGTTGAAAATGGCGGCCATTATAAAATTCAAGATGTCCTCCTGAAGGAACAATCTGCGACTTTCTGAAGGTGATATTTGTGTTCCTTGACATCAAAAACATGGGTATTGCCGCAAAACTTGAACCTTCTATGTTGCTCAGAGTTTGAGATATAGAAGCAAAATATGTTGAAATTGAAAATGCCGCCATTTTGAAATCCAAGATGGCCGCCAACGGAAGTGATAAAAAAATGGTAACAATTTGATTTGTGATTCCTGGGACCATTATCTACATTTTTAAGCCCCAAAATTCCAATGGTAGCAAAAAAGCCAACATATGACACACTGTCCCATACTATTATTCACATATCTTCATTCATGAACGCTATAATATGTATTTGAATTCCTGAAAATCCCATGCTAGAATTTGACTAGCTGTGTTGTCAATATAACTCCATCACTTGGCCAAATAAGATGGCATGAAGACTATTGTGTTAATACACATTGTAGGTTGATAAAATCGGTGCCTGGTAGTGACCCAAATTCATCAGATAAGTTATTGTAATAGCTAACATGCAAATCTATTAACCACCAAGTTTACCATTATTGGGAAACTTTTGGTTCAATCTCATCATATGGAAAATCATTAATTTGATATACATGGTGCAATAATGAGCTGTGACTGTTTTAATACACAACATGCTTAGTTGTCGCTTTGTTGTTTGAACCAGGTTAAGCACAGTTATTTACACCAGCATGGATATGTGTTGAATGCCAAACAAGATGTAAGCAAATTCAGATTTGTGCAAAATTTGACAGAATGTTTACCTAATTCACTTATGGTTGTTTGTTTTTTTGGGGGGGGGTAATTAGAATAGAACTGAAGGTGTGCACAGTCCAGTTTATCTCTCAGCTCTGCCCATGCCAATTTATTAAAGATATTGTCTCAGGCGCCTTAATTTGGGTGTAACATGGGGACTGCTTACCATTGGTAACAACAAGGGACATCCATTATGGTATTGACAGTGGGTTTCCATAAATGTCACCATGGGTGGTTGGTTGGTTGGTGGAAATCCCTGCCTATCATCAGGTGCACCACAAGTAGTGTTTGTATGGAATGTGAAATAAAAATGTCAAAACTAGGATTAAGTTCTCAAAACCACCATTCAGAGGTCAGAAATATCCTTCACCACAAAAACAAGCATTCCATAGACAAAGAGGAAAATTACCTCCCACAATACCATTATAAATCAGCGTCATGTCAAATAGATTGGAGAAAAGGTTCCACATGTGAAACTGGGAAGGGGGGGGAAGAAATCTTTAAAAAAAGTGAAATGGGTTGCTAGCTCAGATATGAAAAGCATGCAAAATTCAAGCTGATCCATTTGGAGGGTCAGTTTGTTTTGAGACAAGGCTATCATGGCTGTATGTCAGCTATAAATCTTAGGAAATTGATTCAAACCCTGGGAATAACTGGGAAACTGTGAGTAAAAAATTGTCTGTGAGCCCTGTGATAACCAGAAAACCTGTCCTGAAATTGTATTAAACAAATGCACAGGCAAGTGGAATGCAAAGGGCTTGTTGCGATTGGGACATTCATGTTCATCACTGGTCATTATGTATTCACTTAATAGGAAATTGCTTTGGAAAACCGACAAAAAATTAAGGAGAACAGAGCAAAATTAAGGGTCAGGGCAAAAAATTAAGGGGTACTCGACTGAGTCGAATCCTGGACCATTATCTACATTTTAAGACGCCAAAATTTCCAATTGTAGCAAAAAAGCCCACCACTGACACACTGTCCCATACTATATCACATATCTTCAGTCCTGACAGCTATATGTATTTGATTCTGAAAATCCATTCTAGATTTGACTATCTGTGTGTAATATTCCAATCACTTGGCAAATATGTGCATGAAGACTATTGTGTGTAATAAACTTGTAGGTTTGATAAAGTCGGTTGTCCTGGGTATGACCAGTCAATCAGATATTTATTGTAATAGCTAACATGCAAATCTATTACCACCAAGTGACCATTATTGGGAACCTTTGGTTCAATCTCATCATATGGAAAATCATTATTTGATATAATGGATGGCAATACTGCTATAGCGGTTACTGTTGTTTAATACCCAACCTGCATATGTGTCGCTTTGTGTGTTGACCAGGTTATCACATTTATTACACCAGCAATGGATATGTGTTGACTGCCAAACAAGTGTACGGCACTCAGATTTTTGTGGCAAATTTGAAAGAATGTTTACCTACTTTGCATTTCTTTTGTGGGGTAATAAAGAGAACTGAAGTGTGCACATGTCCATGTTTTACTCTCAGCTCTGCCCTTGCCAATTTATAACTATATTGTTACTCAGGCGCCTTATTTGGTGTAACATGACGGCTTACCCATATAGAACATCACACAAAACAAGGTGACATCCATTTAATACACACATCATGTAAATTGGACAGTAAGGTCATATTCACCATGGGTGGTTGGTTGGGTGGCGAATCCGGCCTATCATCGGTGCACCACAAGTATTGGTATGTATGGAATCTTGGAATAAAATGTCAACACTGAGAATATTCTCAAACCACAATATAACAACTTTCGAATATCCTTCCCAGAAAAACAATGCATTTCCATAGACAACGGAGGAAGAGTACCTCACCATACATATAACAATAAATCACGTCATGTCAATAGATTAGCTCAACTACACAAACCACAGGGGTTGCACATGTGAAACGGAAGGGGGGAGAAATCTTTAAAAAAAGTGAAATTGGTGCTTAATGCTCAGACATGAAACCATGCAAAATTCAGCTTGATCAAAAAAAAAAAAAAAAAAAAAAAAACATTTGGAGGGTCAGTTTGTTTTTTGAGAAGGATTCATGCTGATATGCACTATAATCTTATGGAAATTTGATTCAAAACCTGGAAAACATCCAATAACTGGAAACTGGGATTAAAATTGTCTGTGAGCCCTGTGATAACCAGAAAAACCTGTCCTGAATACGAGGAGATATTAAACAATCCCGGCAAGTGGAATCTCACACAGGGCTTGTTGCGTGGTACATTCAGTGTTCAATTACACACAATAGGTCACATTCAGATACAAATTAAACCACAATTAAAACACATCTTGCTTTTTGAAAACGGACAAAAATGAAGATAACAGGCAAACATATGTACAGGCAAAATTAAGGGTACTAGACTGAGTCGAATCAGCATTGGAACATTGTCTTCTGCAATTTGTTGGTCATAATAATAACTAACAACAATGAACAATACAACATGCCCATGTACTATTACTATCAGTAGCATATAGGTCTTATGTATATGTGACGCATAGTATGTATTGAAATTATATGCATGTAATAAAAAGTGAAGAACAATCTACTTTTATGGATTGATTGGGGTCTTCTGTGTTAGTGTTAGTAAAAGTAGGGGTATTTTGGTGAATATGTACCAGACATTCACCCTGGCCTACATGTCTATCCTTGCATCACATTTAACCAGTCGCGTGATGTGCCGCTCTGAGGCTTTTGGTAGAATGTCGTATTATTCATTTTGGATTTTTATATGCTGTGTTATATTTGGGATTGAAACCTATTTTGTTCATTCATCGGGTTTCTACAAAGTAACGAAAATATACCCAAATTTAAAGGTGCAACAAAGATGGATGTCAGTAAGTCGATATTTTCGGTGATATGTTATGATTTTCATTACATAGAGACACTCACTGATTCCCTACCTTTTATTTGGCTGCAGAAATAACTTGAACTGCAAAATAAAGGGGTTTGTATATGCTTAATTGTCAATAGAAACAACAGGCTGAATTTCCCATTTGCTCCTATAGAAAATAGAAATTTCACAATTTTTGTACCAAAGAACAGTTCTCATCTTAATCCGTTCAGCGGGGATAGTTTTGATACAAAACTTTTAGTCCCAGTGCAAAAAATCAGAATGTTCACATTTTCAGGGACACCTGTTATTTGAAATCTCTTGTTGCACCTTTAAGACACTATCATTGATCCATGTGTAAGAGTTAAATATTTTAAGTCCTGGTAGAATTCTCATAAGTTATTTTCCGGCAACTGAAAAATTGACAAAAGGAAGAACACAGCATGTTTTGAAAGATTGATCTCTATTCAATTAGGTGTTGTAGACAGTGTCCGTACGGACACTAATGCCTAAAGATCCGATTTTGGCTTCATTAGTGTCTTTCAGCCTTAAACTGTCATGTATGTTAGGCATAGCTATACTTGTGCCAGAAATGCATAAAATTGATTTTGATAATTTTTTGGTTTTGATTTTCTTATTTAGCAAGTCACTGATATTGCCTTTAAATATTCCAAATGGGATCTGACACATACTTGTAGATTATGCAAATACAAAACTATCGATGGGTATGCAAAACCAATTGCAAAAATAGGAGAGCCTGATTTCTGAAATTTCAACAAATCTTGGAATACTTGCCATAAAAGTCCCTGACATATTTCTGGGTCTCCTGAAACTATTCCTGCAGCTTCATAAACACTAAATCCCAGTAACTTCAGGCGACTATTTGCTCCTGTGTACTCCACGAGAGGCCCTAAGTGGAATCACAAATAGACGCCACCCTTTACGGGCTTTCGTGATGAGATTTTTGCATCCAGGCGCGTAGGCAGCTCGGTGGTTCTGAGGGGGCAATTTCCGGTAGGTGCAAAAACTTTTCCCGATCACAGCAAAAATGTCCGGTCGCCTTTCAAAATCATCCTGAAAAAGGGCTGATTTTCACATAAATCATCTTTTATTTCCGATTTACTCTCAAAAAAAAAATTTCAGGGGGCACTCTGCGCCCCCCTGCCCACCCTGGCTACTCCACTGTTGCACACATTCAGTCTGATTTTGAGGTTCTAAATTTGGATGTATGACTACTGCTAGTATAAATAGCTGTTTGCACTAATGGCTTATGTACTTATTAAGTACTTACTTTTAGGTACTGCATCAATAAGGCATCAAGGGGTACCCTTAGAGTTGAGCTAAGAGTACACATGAGTAACGAAAGTCTGGGTTACAATTTAAGAATCTAGCTTGTACTGATCCTTACATAGTAGTGGTTTTAAATCAGAATCCCATTCCTAGAAGTTTGGGACGAAGGTTTGAAGATGTTTTTGCTATAGTTGAAGTTGCTGAATCAAAATTGTTTGGTCAACCTCATGGGAAATGTGGGAACTTGTAAAATAAGGGGAGTCGGGTGAATTTGAAATCTGGTCAAATGTGTTTAATGTACACCAATGTCTTTGTCCCTCATTATAGGATTAAAAAAGGTATAGTTTGTCTAGTTCCGCCCTTAGTTAAAAGGTTACAGCCCTTTACGTTCAAGGTCATCCTGGTGGTAACGTTACCCATGCTCCGCTTTTTTTGAAACTGGTTCAAATGTTGCTTTCCTTATATTACAATGTTTGGCTTTGGTTTCGTAATTTCATGGCAAAATGTTCCATGTTCTACAGGGGTCTATGGGGTCACCAAAATTGACCTTAATAGTATACAAGACTTACCAAAGAATTGAAATGCATTTTCTGCTTCAGTATGAAGGCAATAAATTTTGACACGTTTTCACAAAATCTGAGCATTGGATTTTTTGCCCCAAATGACCTTGAACCTTAACGGGCTGTAGCCTTTAACAAAGTTCCGACCGATACAACATACCTTTTTTTAATCCATATAATGAGACAAATCCATCGGTGAACATTGAAACACAAATTTGACCTGAGTTCACATTTACCCTGTACCTAATTCGACCCCCTTATTTACAAAGTTCCCACATTTCCCAGAGGTTGGACCAAACAATTCTGATTCAACACCCAATTCAAACTAGAAAAACACCTTCACCCTTCTTCCCCAACTTTCTAGAATGGGATTCTCTTTTATAACCCTACTAAAAAAGAAAGACTGATCGAGTGTCTCTTGCGAGAACGAAGAGCCTCTGTCGCAGACACATCCCCCTTAGCTCAAAATCAAGTGAAAAACATACCTTGATTATTACAAATGGCATCCATTTATTCAACAGGTGATTAAATTTAATAATCAAAGAAAATAATGTGTACAGTATCTTTGTTGCCGACCAAACATGTTTACCTCAGGAAACCTTCAAAAGCTGAGAAACCATACGAAAATCATTACACATATCCCATGGATGTTTCTGAGGGGTTCTTTGGGTACCCTTGCTCGGTCCAGGGTTTTCTGACAGGTACCTCTAACAGACGCAAATGTCAGTAAAATATACCCCTAACAGGGACCAATTGTCAGTAAAAATATACCAGTTTTCATTGACGAATTTGCATTAAACTTTTACCCCTAGTCGCAGGCAGGAGCAGGACCCTTTTTCAACACCTAAATAGAAAATATCCCTTTAAAGAACCAACAGGGCCTACAAGAAAAATAACACTTGTGCTACTGTAAAAAAAGAAATGACACAAGGTAATTTTGCTGACAAATTTAGGTGCATTTTCCTGTTTTCACACAATCTTAACTAAATTTCATACCCCTAGTGGGATTAGAAGAGATTATTGTGAATTTTATACCCCTAGCGGTAGTCCCGCGTTAGCAGCTAGTCCCGCTTTTCTTTTTTTTTTTGAATGAGCATGTGTACCCAACCAAAATCCAAGACCCCCAGGGTACAATATATGCTATCAAATCATTGTTGAGCATATATGTAGTTGCATGAAAAACAGAATTATATAAAGCATTATAAAATGAATTTAAAACATCTGGTCTGACCCCCAGGGGCCACTTGTATTCAAAGTTTGATATGAAGCGTGAACAAGAAAACGTGTAAAAAGGGTCCCTTTTTTCCAACAAGCGTGTACATTGATTAGGGTGTCAACAACATCAAAATATGGAAAAATGGTTTTTCTTAACCGTGAAATTTTGATTTACGTGTTTAGTGTATGTAATACATTAAAGCAGAGATCAAAATCATCAAAAATATTGTAAATGCAAAGCAAGATAATAAAATGTATATTAAGGACACAATGGAATGCTTGTAACTTGTTTAGGGTTGCAAAAACTGACAAAAATACTTGTTCAGAGAAGCAAAAACAGACAAAAATACTTGAATAGGGTATGTTTATTATACGATGGAAATACTAGTTTAGGTGCATTTTGTAAGTCATATTAACACATCATGTCCTCCTTTGGATACAAGTACCCCCCCCCCGGGTCTGACCATGCTATTCGCACTAGTGTAGGCCTACATGTATAATTCTGGGGGAAAAAAGCAAAAGAATTGAGATTTAAAAGAATATTGGCCCCAACTCACTGATTTTTGCCCCAATTTGGTGATTTTGGGTCCCAAATCGCTGATTTTGACCAAAAAATCCGTATTTTTCTTCTTCTGGTCGGGGGGGGGGGGGTGGGAGATAAATAATTAGTAGCACTGCCCCATGTCCCCTGTCCGCAAAATACATCACAACGGAAATTAGTGTGTAGATACAGCTGAGGTATATTGTGTCAGTATTTTACACAAATCTTACTTTTCTTTTAGTTTGTTCAAATATCTCATAGTTGACTACATTGTTGTAAACTAGGAATAAATCATATGCCAATGATTTAGAAAGTCCAAATCGCATTATATAAGAAAACGATCTCAAGACTGGGAACAATCCAATAAAACGTATAACATTGTAAATATCGCAAGTTTCGTTGAAGTGATGTCATGACTTTCTAACTTATTTTTAACCAAAAACAAAATGTGTTGACATTTTATTTACCTCAATCTAAGACGAAATTGGTCTTACATTTTATATTCCTACCTCCCAGGAATTCGAAGAAAGATTCAGTTGGATTGGATTTAATGTAAAAAAGGAATTTTTTTTCATCAAAAAAGGACATGAAATTTTTTAAATTAACATTTTTATGCATTTGGCGCTAGGACAATTTTTTTTCTAGCGAAACGCAAAGGGCGGATACCCCAAGTTTTTCCGTCCGAAAATGGTAAGTTCCCGTTTCATCTTTGGGGCACATAAATTGATCCCCGGTGCTATATCTATATTCCCAATCCTATCGTGACACTACCGTCTTAAATAAAAAATAGCCAGCGGCAGACCTCTATATAAATAAAAAGTTGGCACGCAATGCATTGAAATGTACAGGTGTAGGAAACAATACAATTAAAAACTTCACTTATAGGTTTTCAATCATAACAGTTACACAATATGACAAGAGATCGACAACAGCACATATTTAAAGAAGTATTTCATTTCACAAGAATCAGTTATGCTAAAGTACAAAGTCTAGAAACATTCAGTGTACAGCTACATAAAATATGTATGAGAGGCCATAATAATTACAGTTAACAAATGCTAAATTATAGGGGCATTTCCGGGAATCCAAGCCAAACCAGTCAGTGGCTTAAATTTCTTTTTTGACATTGGGGGATGGGGTTGATAAAATTTTGAATGAAACGGGTTTTGCTGAAAAGGTCATTACTATCACACGCGCGCAAAGTGCGCTAAAAATTGCCATTTCGCAGCTAACATCGTTAATTAATTGTAATTAAACAAAATTTTTCTTTTTTTATTTAAATTAATTAGTTTTAGTGGTATGATAAAAATATTTGCGCATAACTTCAAACCACCGTCAAATCAAGTGAAAATTTGAAATAACCTTTTGATTGATCATTATAACGATGAACATTTTGCTCGTTTTAATTACATGAAAACCCTGTAAATCATTGTCTAAAATTCATCACTATTTTGCATGAATTATCAATAATTACAAGTTTTAAAATTGGCCTAACCTTCTTTATCATAAGAATTTTGTCATCAAAAAACCTTCAGTGATTTTTTCTGATAACTCTTCTCGCAATACCTCTGTAAATCGTGGCTACGTGCATTAAGGATCTTGACATAAAAAATATTCCAAAAGCATTTTACACTTTTTGGCAATAAGGGCCTAAGAACATTTTATGGCTGCTTAAAATCATATCAAAAGCATAAACAGACTCCCGAAAAAAGTGGTTTTTTGACTATTTGGTGGTATAGTGCCGCCAACACCGTTACACTTGCAAATTACCACATCCCGGGGACGTCGCCGACAATCTGCGAATTCATTTGTCATGAAGAAGGTTGTGTTTGTCCAAAATGTAAAAGCAACATAAATAAACAAATATTATACCAAATGTTTTTTCAATTTATGATAAGCACAAAAATATAAATGATAACACCTATTGGTTTCAGTGTATAAAGTCAACTACCACTCTCAGTCTATTTGCCACATGTGTCGAATTTTGGCATGCACCGAGTCCAAAAACCAAAGCTCATCTTCTTCGTCATAAGGGTAGCTGTGTTGCACTAGTGAAGTTTAAACAACCTGTTGGTTAGATGCATATCGTCTGTGTACCTGAAATCGAAAAGAAAACATAATCATAACTATATATTTTGACCAAGCTTCTTAGATAGGCATTATAACCCTGCCGATTCAACCACAGAGAGAAACTAGATTTGGTGTAGTTACACCATCTTCTCTGGTTACATTAAGTCCCGCAACAATAAGCTAAAAATTAAGCACTTTCTCTTATAATAATGATTGACATAAAGTTACAGAAAGTACCAACATTTACAAAAGAGAAAGTATACAACTCTAATTGATGCTATAAAAGAAAAACGTTGTTTTACCTTGTCATTGGACTGTTAATGTGTGGAAACCTTTTCTGTTTTTTACTTCGCATAAGTGGAGGGAGAGCTGACCCTGTCCCCCAGTTGGGTGGACTAAAAGTTAAAGGTCTGCCACTGGACGGCAGTAGTCTGTCTTTAATCGACCATTCCTCACATCGGTATTTGGAGATGATGCTATAATTTCTTTCCCTCCTTTGCTGTTGAGAATCTCTATGACCCTACCTATTGGCACCATTGGCTGTCTTGCTGGTGGCAGGAACTTGGTCATAATTTTTGTGCCGTGGTACAGGCGCTGTACTCCGAAGATCCGTCGGGATGTATCGTTGTTAAACCAAACATGTCTGACTAAATCCACGAATCTCGTGTTCTTCTTGTTGTTGTGATTTGGGCTTCAGAGCTTTGTATTCATTCCACGCTTATCCAGATTTGCGGATAAAACATCTTGTACTCCGAAATTCCCGATGCACTGAGCCTGCCATTTTGTTAAGTTTACAACTATATGAAACTGGCAAAAGAAACTGCAGAACTGCAAACTTCTCTTTATTAATTTGCATAGCACAACAACTTAACAACACATCCTGCCTTGTATACCGGTACATCCGGGAATTCCCACCGCCCGACGCGGAAGGTCGGTTGTCATGGCGACGACCAAGGGTACGACCGATTAATGGATATCAACTGTATACCAACGCAGACAACGCCCATCACCTGACGCATGGGCAGTTTATGGAAGTCTTGCCAAAGGTTTCGCTATTCCCTCAAACATTCATAGCCTACACTTTTTTTTTGTACGTAAACTATGCTATTTAAGGGTTTCATTTATCGAGTTATTTTTCTCTCGCATCTCCGTTTTCTTATCACCTAATTGTTATTAGGAAGCCGGCAGATAAATATGACAACGAGCTCAAAACCTGGATTCCTCCCGCCTGATTCAAGCTTCAGCTCTTGGGGCTCGAAATATCGGTGAAGTTGAAATTAACTTGTCAAAGACCATTTTGTGAACATTTTTTTGAAAGTTGTATAAACTATGGCGAACTTTCGTGGGGTGGGCAGGGGTGATGGGTCACACTGCCGGTTATAATCTACTACATCTTCACAACGTTCCCGGGTCCGCCAGTTTCTTCCACAGGTAACAACGCGGTTTTTTTCCACTTTGAAGAACAGGTTTCTTCCAGTTTCTTCCACTGAAACGGAAAAACAACAAATAATTAAAAATTTCCTATATTAACGCCAATACTTACATTTGGTTTTTATATTGAAGCAGGTGAAGAAATATAGTGACATAATTTTAAAAACCATTTCGGGACCCCCACCTACCAATGCAATTGCATAATTAAACTCACATCGATTCACAAGGCCTAAATATAAACAAATTACTGGAAGAAACTGATTAGACCCTTATCCCCCAGCAAGGCCAAGAGAGACCCCTTGTACAGACTGAACATCTTCACTTTTCTTTAAACAAAGTTCCCATACCCAGGTTCGCCCCAATCAGCAATACAAAGTTAGATATATGTACTTATAACACACATTTAAACAAAAGAATAATGGTTGCTATACTGTTTGTGATTTGGTTTTAAAAATTCACAAATCTGCCATACAGATTTTAAAACTTTTTTTCATTGTTGCATCTACATTACAACTGTTATATATTATGGTGCACATGGAAAATTTTGAAAATGGGTACAATTAGCATCTGTAATATAATTGTGTTGCCCGACAAAACAAATGTGAACAAATTTACTATATACTTGCAAGGTAATACTAACATGCTATATAACTGTAAATTAATTTTTGAAAAAAAAAGATTGTCTGTAAAGTAATAAGTAGCCTTGATGATTTGAAGTGCAAAGCAGATGAAATAGGTTTAAATTTAGTTTTGTTTTCATAATAGATTTCTTTATTTCTTCCAGTTTCTTCCATTCTTCCAGTTTCTAAATCTTCTGCCTCATTTTCAGCACCCCCTTTTTTCCAGTTTCCGAACCCTGTCACCAACGATATCGGCGATTCACTTAACATCAATTCAGGATTATTATTACTGACCTCTTCCCCATCATTTTCCAATCTTCGCTCTATACTTGATCCTCTTTTATGTTCTACTTTAACATAATTCTTTACCTCTTGTTCTAAAATTCCACAGTTATTTTATTTGCAGATGAACACGAAATATTTTATTTTTCCACTCTGACCCGCTTAAAAAACTTGAGCAAAGAATTAACACTGACCTTAAACACTATCCAACGATTTCAAGCTAACAAACTTTCTCTAAATATAAAAAAGACTATAATTATACTATTTTTGAAAAATAACATAGTAATAAACCTAAAATTGACATTATATACAAATTGACGATATTCCAATCCTCCAGGTTGACACAACTAAATTCCTTGGCCTACTAAATGACTTCAAATAGGATTTCCCCATCCCAAGACATAGCTAATCCAAAATAGTTTTCCAAAATACTTGTGTGGTCTGATGTTGCGTCCTTATCTTCCCAGCTTCGCTAATACTATGATGACATGCCTTCTTAACTTCTAATTTTCTCTTCTCCCTTTCCCCTCTCTTCTATCTCCTCTTAACTTATCATTTTAAGTAAAGTAATAATGGCCATTTTGGTGAAGAGCGCCCGCCAAATTTTCCAAAAATTTTGAGATTTTTTACAACGGTTTCATTGCTAACTGGCTAGTAAACTATAACCGGTAAAGACCCAAATCATCGATCTGATCTTGATCTTAAGCAATACATTGATTTTCACATCGGCGGTATAATATGAATCAGAAACGTAAAGACCAAAATCACGGATCTTGAAGCAGCTCATTGATTTTCACATGGGCGGTAATGTGATAAGACTTTAAAGACCAAAATTCAATGGATCTTGAAGCACATCTTCATTGATTTTCACATTGGCGGTATGTTAATAGAACGTAAAGACCAAAATCATGACTTGATTCTCATTGATTTTCAGACCCAAAATCACGAGCTTGATTCTTGATCTGAGCATTTTATTGGATTTTCCCACATTGGCGGTATGTGAATAAGAACGTAAAGACCAACATCATGGATCTTGTGCTGAGTTACACTGGTTTCCTGTTAAAGAACGCATAATTTTCAAACTGTTATAACAAGCTAGCACACATTTGTAAACATCTCAAGTACAAAAGGTTTGAGTGATTAAATATGACTGACAGGGACTGGAACCCCTGAAACGTGATCTTAAGTGCAGCAAGTTGTGATTGCCTTAAGGACAGGGGGCCAAAACAAAGGCTTGGTACAGGGGTCAAATTTAGAATGAGATCAAATTGTTGGAAAAGCACACCAGGTATGTGTCTAACCATAAGGAGTCCAGAAAAAGGTATAGTTGTATAGGACATTTGCCTAAAAGTTTCAGCGTTATAGGCTAAAACAGCAAAAATCAATAAAATGGGTCAATTTCAGTTGTACAGGGGTCAAATTTTAAAATTGCTCCGATTGGAAAAAAATGGTGCAAATTATTGGTGGAGTCATGATAAAATTAAGGAATAGTTTTAGTGTCTCAAATGCTTGCTTAAGAAAGTAGGGGGGAACAAGATCAAGCCCACATTGAATGCAATGGACGTTGACCTTCTGTGCCCCTACATCGGAAACTAAGCATTTAAGGACAGGTCAAAACTATTCCTTATTTTTAATACTATGAACTCCACAAGTATTTGCACCATTTTTTTCCAAATCGAGCAGCAACTTAAAATTTGACTCCCTGTACCACTGAAATGACCTTATATTGATTTGTGCTGTTTGTTTTGTATGTTTATTATTTTGTTTTTTAGCCTTTTTATTAATAACTTGATGATGATTGAAACTGAACCTTTCGTTTGCTCATTTGTACATTTACAAACCTATACCATTTCTGCATTCTTATGGTTTTAGACACATAACATGGTGTGCTTTTAAAACATGATTGGATCCATTTCCATAATTGACCCCTGTACAACGGAACTGTGCCCCTTATT
Source organism: Ophioderma brevispina (assembly GCA_023653785.1). Taxonomy (NCBI): domain Eukaryota; kingdom Metazoa; phylum Echinodermata; class Ophiuroidea; order Amphilepidida; family Ophiodermatidae; genus Ophioderma; species Ophioderma brevispina. Next base: position 66,941 of record JAMKCH010009058.1, read on the forward strand.
AATTGATTTTTGCTGTTTTTAGCCTATACTCGAAACTTTAGGCTGTACATATTACAAACTATACCATTCTGAATCCTATGGTTAGACACATAACATGGTGTGCTTTTCAACATGCTTGGAATCAATTTACAAATTTGACCCCGATACAAATCTTTGTTTTGGCCCCCCTCCTTAAGGCCCACTTGCGGCACTTAAGAATAACGTTTCAGGGGCTTCGGTCAGTCTGTCAACATTATTTAATCACTAAAAACTTTTGTACTTGAGATGTGTGACAAATGTACTGCTAGCTCCAGGGCTATTACCATCATCTCTCAGTCTCAGTGTGTACCGTAATTTTCGGAGTATATGATTAGCTCCAACCTATTTAATGGATGATATTAAATTGTACTCTGCTTTAATACCAGTCACCGTTTACTTCGATCCTCTCTTGATAGTACTAGACTCCACATTCCAAATACAAACGCTGTCTCGGGGATCAGTCTTTTCGTGCATGTTGCTGGCCCCCGTATGCGGAATATGCTCCCACAGCATACTAGGCGTCTACTCTCACCAGTTTTTTAAAAAAAACTCCTCAAATCCCAATTTCTTTTCTTTTCCTTCTGAATACCATTGTATTGTCCATATTATGTTGATTTTGTGTATGTATCGTAAGATTGTAATGTGTAGGCATTTGTACCGCGCTTTTTGAAATTCCATGATAAGGCACATATAAATATTGTATGAAGGACCGATGTAGTGTGGTATCTTCATTGATTTTCACCCACATTGGCGGTATCTGAATAAAAACGTAAAGACCAAAATCATGGATCTTGAAGCATCTTCATTGATTTTCACATTGGCGGTATGTAAATAAGAACGTAAAGACCAAAATCACGGATCTTGAAGCATCTTCATTGATGTTCACATTGGCGGTATGTAAATAAGAACGTAAAGACCAAAATCATGGATCTTGAAGCATCTTCATTGATTTTCACATTGCCGGTATGTGAATAAGAACGTAAAGACCAAAATCATGGATCTTGAAGCATCTTCATTGATTTCACGTTCGCGGTATGTGAATAAGAACGTAAAGACCAAAATCATGGATCTTGAAGAGGTCGGCATCCCTTCCAACCAGCACCGCAGAGCCAGCACCACAGAGCCACGAGAGGCACTTGAAATTCAGCACCGCAGAGCAAGCACCACAGACCCACGGAGAGGCACTTGAAATTCAGCACCGCAGAGCAAGCACCACAGACCCCCGAGAGGCACTTGAAATTCAGCACCACAGGCCGCCCGGTGATTTGTAATAATATTAGATTAATACCGTGCTCTCTGCGGTGCTGGTTGGAGGGATGTCGACCAGGGGTCTGTTCCCGAAACTCAGACTAAATCCCCCACGGAGCATCTATTTCATCCTGAGTGGACCAATTTGTCCAAGCACTGTGAACTGGTATGAAAAGGTGTTTATGTAAGGACATACGCACAGCACCACAAGGCCGGTCTTATAAAACCAGCACAGCACCACAGAGCCATTGTGATAAAACCAGCACCACCGAGCCAGGTGATCACACCAGCACACCACAGAGCCATGTGATAAAACCAGCACCACAGAGCCGGTGTGAAAGCAGATATAGTCCCCTGCGGGTAGCCACCGTCCCGGGCTCCAAGACGATAACGGAAATAAGCGTGAAACTATGTTGCGTGAAGAGTCAACAAATCGAGTGCCCTATTCCTTAAACCTTTGTAGCCGCATGAGTACGGCGCCGTCAAATGATTACTTACGTTCTACACCGGTCTTATAAAATCAGCACCAGAAACAGAGCCATGTTAGAAAATGCACACTACCGGTAGAAGTTTTGAACATTGGGCACGGCGTACTCATTAGTCCGGGAACATGGTGAACAATAGGTCATCGGATTCATTGACTCGTTTACCAACATTTTTCACGCTTTATTCCTTTATCGTCCTATGGAGCCCCCGGACACTGCTCCTACTGGACTATATCTGCTTTCACACACCGGTCTTATAAAACCAGCACCACAGAGCCAGTGTGATAAAGCCAGCACACAGAGCCGTGTTATAAAACCACACCACAGAGCCGTCTATAAATCAGCAACAAAGAGCCAGTCTATAATCAGCCACCACAAGTTTTGGATTCAAACCATCATATATTTGTCAAACTTGGCCCGCCATTTACATGGCTGGTCTCAAATGAAAGCTTACTGTTTTCTTAATTTCGAGCAGACAACTTATTTCTTTATCCATGTCCTGTAAATTACTTTTTGCAGACAATGTACCACAACACCAAGTTGCCCTGTTCGCACAACAACTTTTAATATAGGCTGTTGGCTTAAAATTGATGTATCTCAAGAACTTAACGGTCCATGGCCGATCGCTAATAGGCCTCGTCCCCAGAAGCCCAATTTTACCGGAGTAGTCAACATTTTGTAATCATACTAAATCTACTATTTTCTCATTTACCCTTTGAATTCTTAGGGCCAAAGGATGTTGCTTTTGGAATAATGAGCGAAAATGTCCCCCAATTTGGTCGACCAATATAATTTTAACATCAGTACCCTATGAGGTTCTTTACGAAATCACGTTTTCTGCTCTCACATGAAAACGCATTGAAAATACAGCGCGAACTTTACAGGTGGGGTTTTTTGGGTTAAAGCCACTCCTATCAAGATGAAACTTCATATACCTTAAATCGGGCCATCCCCTTTAATCTAATATTATAAAACACCGGGCGCCCTAGTTGGTCCTGAATTTCAAGTGCCTCTCGTGGTTCTGTGGTGCGGGGCTGTGCGGTGCTGATGTGGGTCTGTTGTGCTGGCTCTGCGGTGCGGATCGGAGGATGCATTACCTGTGTGAAGCATCTTCATTGATTTTCACATTGGCGGTATGTGAATAAAATGTAAAGAACCAAAACATGGAAATTCTTGAAGCATCTTCATTGATTTTCACATTGGCGGTATGTGAATAAGAACGTAAAGACCAAAATCATGGATCTTGAAGCATCTGCATTGATTTTCACATTGGCAAACAGAGGCGCTTTCTCTACTCCTCTTCGGGCTAATGGTAACGGCAGTCCACATCAGAGAAGCTCTCTGGGTCACATGAATGTAATTCGGTTAGGGAAAAACATATACTAGTGACCAAAAGCTACCAAAGAGGTTCTATATAGATCGAGAGGCCAACGTTAACGTAATCTTTAGAAATTCATCGGTTCGCATGTGTTGCCACCACAAAGAAAACATAGAGTACAGCACGGACGACTGGTTTTGAATGGGCTTCACCCCCCCCTTGCTAGTGAATATATGTCATGTTTATCATCTCTGAAAAACGAGAATCGGGTGTATTCTGGCCTTTGTGCAAGACTTGTCCATGCACAAACCCCATTCAAAACTCTGTATGCCTATCGGCAGAAATTACCACAAAACCGAGAATCGTTCAATCTCTTTCTTGATCTATTTCTTTCAGATATGTACAGCATCCCCCCCTTCCGCCCGACACCTTTCCCTGAGATTTCATTGAGGGTTCCTACTGAATGGAATTTCACAAAACATTACTTCGAACAACGGAATTCCAAACCTGTGACGGCTTCTATAGATTTTGACACTAACTTATGTTCCAAGAGCATATGGTCCCTGGAGCATAAATAATCTGACAAATACTCTCTGTCAAATATGCCCCAAGAGCATTTGACTATGCGTCTCTGGAGTCATATAATCTGGACCATATTTTACGTCAAATATGCTCCAGGAGCATATTTTTAATATGCTGAATATGCTCCTGGAGGGCATATTTGAAATGCACCAATGGTCTGGCAGGGCATATGGCAAATAGCCTATGCTCCTGAGCAGTGGAGAGAAATATTATATAGTCAAATACTGTTCCAGGACCATATTTGCCATATGCTACTGGAGCATGTGGCCATCAGGAGGACCATGGGCCTGGAGCATAATTTTCGGGCCAAAATCTCAAATAAACACAGAACCTACGGGTGGAGGGCTTAAATTTAAGGATGGTGTAGGCCAGATTTCCGAACTTGGGGATTAAGATCTTGGGGCAATTGCACGTTTCTCTCAAAGTAATCGGACTAATATTTACAGGATTTGGAGTCTAAATTATGGGCGTAAAGTTTAGCTTCAGTGGCAAGTCTGAAACAAGGAACGTTCGGAAGAGCTCAAAAGGGGCCAATACTCGTAAGAGAGGAACACGTCAATTTGCGGGAGACGATATAACGAATTTCTCAATACTTTAAAACTTTTCCTACATACTATAGTGTTTAAGGAATTGTAGTACACAGTTCACCGATTTTTCTAAGCTTACATAATAAATTTCCATATTTTTATCCTCGCTTTATCCGCCGATACCCTTTAGTTTAATTCTAAAAAGCACCATTTTTCTAACTAAAGAACCCGCTTGGTTTTTATAAAGACCCGGCGAACCCGACACCCGAATCTTCCATGGGTTCTCTGTAAAATCGAAAAAAAAAAAGTGTTTCCGTAGCCAAGAAAATGGTTCTTCTAGAAGTTTAAACTTAAAAAAAAAAAATCAAATGATTAAATGGGAACAACAATAAAACGCCCAAATTCCGTTCGAACAATGTCATTCTTAGAATTCCCTTGCCACATGATTTATTTTATGTGTTTGGTCTTGTTATTGCCCCTGGACTTATTGGTTAAGTTGCCTACATACCTATTATATTATTTACATAAACCTAATGTGTAATAACGCTAAATTTAATTATAGTCTAATTTCCTCTTACTACTTTACCCGTTCTTGCTCTTCATTGCCTCCGTATTCCATTATTCATTGGTCATGTATCATTAATTATTGGGTATATGTAGGTCCATGTTTATATTCCTACACATAATTGGACTATACTGTTTATCTTATTTTTTGCTAACCGAGGGCATTGCGTTACCACCTCTGGTTTTGCAATGTCCTAGTCCAGTAAAATTTGTATGTACAGTATTTCATCTCCTATAGCATTTTTAAATTCTATTATTATATTGATTCTATCATATTTTCCAATTTATGTATGGAAATATTGTTGATGGACAATAAATAAATGCCTTTTCGATTGATTGAATGAGCTAACTTCAAAAAACCTTTTTTTTTTTTAGACCGGAAAATAACAAAAAAATGAACAGGATGAATGAAGAAAATAGGTCAAAAATATAATTCAACAAGTGAGGCGCTTGATAGCCTTAGATGGTTTGTTTATATCTGTAAATAAACAAAAACCCACCAAGGTGGGTGGGTTTCTATGACACATATGAGGCATTCGAGTTGTGTGCTATGTGTTTTGTTCTTATTTTTCACACAATATGACAATATACCATATTGAATTTTAGTCCTGCGGTCGGCCCATATGACCTTGCAAAAGAGTGCACAAAATGTTTTGGTGACTTCTGGGCAACGTTGACCCAGTGATTCCATATCTTGATGCAATTTTAGTATGATCCTTGAGCATTTTGAGATTTTGTGAAGGGGGTAAATTAACGGGGGATAATTTGGTAAATGTTTCACACAGGGTTAAAAGGTGTATAGACATGTTCACCTGGTTCTAAGGATTAAAAAATACATTGTGGTCAGTGGACCGCTAGTGTCGTCTTCCTTTCGCGGTTTGTGAATGGGGCCAAAGGTGACATGAGGTCACCAAGGTGACATGAGGTCACCAAGGTGACATGAGGTCACTGAGATCACATGAGGTCTCCAAGATCACGAGGTCACAAAGGTTACATGGGGTCACAAAGGTCACATGGGTTACAAAGATCACAAGGTCACCAAGGTCACATAAGGTCACCAAGGTCACATGGGGTCACCGAGGTCACATGGGTCGCATGGGGTCACCAATGTCACATGAAGTCACCAAGGTCACCCCACCCTGCCCCCCTTCCAGACTGCACCCACCCACCCTAAACCCGACCTCCCCGCGTGCACCCCATCCCGACCATCCCCGACACAATGATTTGGGAATTGTGGCACAAAGTGTTAAGAACATGAGGTCACCAAGGTCGAATGAGGTCACCAAGGTGACATGAGGTCACCAACCGGTGACATGAATCACAATTGAGGTCACCGAAGGGGTCACATGAGTTCACAAATGGGTTACATGCGGCTCACATAGGTCACATGAAGTCACACAAGGTCACCCGAGGTAAACCCATGAGGTCACCAAACGGGGTCACATGAGGTAACCCACCCCGCCCCCCTCCCCGATGCACCCCTTCTGACACACACCATTGACGCACCCCATCCCGAACAATCCCTGAGCACCCCCCACCCCGCTCCCGCCTGATGCACCCACCACACCCCAATCCTCCATCCGGGCCCCTCCCAACACCCCACCACACCCTTGCCCCCGCCACAAAACACCCATGCTTCCCCCTTCTTCAACACCCCACCTGTGCCCCTCCCCGATTGCACCACTCCCGACATGACCCCACCTAGACGCACCCATCCGACCCTCCCTGACGCACCCACCCGGCCCCCTCCACGAATTGCTGTGCACCCCTACCCTCCCACCTCCCTGACCGCCAACACCAATCCCCCATCTCTGGCCCCTCCCCAACACACCACCCTTCTCCCTCCCCAACACCCCCGCTTCCCCCTCCCCAAACACCCCAGCTTCCCCCTCCCCAAAGGAAAGGAATTGTGCATACCGAAGAGTACCATTTATCAGAACAGAATTTGCATTTCAGTTAGCTCATTTGCAAATAAGCCGCAAGTATCAGGGAACTTTCAACTGGCAAAGAAGATGCGCACAATAAGGGTTCACTATGTGCCTTCTTCAATATTGCAGATGACACAAATAGGTATAGTTATTTCTTATTCTTCTCAGGTTATTTATTGGTGGACCATGAATAAATGGGGCACAATTTTGCTCACAACTTCCAAAACTAAATATCCCTTAGCCCTAAGATTTCACAGGGTAAATGAGAAAAATAGTAGCTTTCTTCAGATACCAACATTTTGACCACTTTTGGTAAAATCTGGGGTTCTGGGAACGAGCAGGGCCGTCCTGGGGGGGGGGGACACCCCAGTTACAGAATTCTGTTGGCAAAATGTTAAAGGGGCATTTCGTGATTCACAGCCTCGTCCCCTCGGCTTACCTCAAAAAAGTTGAGATTTTCATATCATTTGAACCGTTCACACTAGTAATCCATGTGTGCCAAATCTTACGTGCAAATTCGATCGTGTGTGTAAGAAATTCACTATTTTGTATTTTCTGTCCGTAAACGGACAGAAATTATAGCACAGTGGTCTATGGGACTGTGGGAAACGAGCATTTGCTTATAGCACAAAACCGCAAAGTCGGGATCAGCTAAAAAGTTGTGAATAAGGTTTTCTCAAGGATATCTAGTGAACAATGAATAAAACAGAAGGTGCTGGAATCACGAATGTACCTTTAACTTGTCAGTATTAAAGGCGCAACGAGAGATTTTTGAGGCACCCAAATGTTGTGTCATAATAGTAATTTCATATAGACACTCAATAGATTTCTTACCTTATTTGGCTACAGAAATGCCTTAAAAGAGAGAAAAATGGTGATTATGATTAGCTTATATTTCAATATGAAATATAGGCTGACTTTTTGCTCCTATACGAAATTAGAAATTTCAAAATGTTTGTACCAAAGAAACATTTCTCAGCTCAATCCTTTCAGATGGGGTTATTTTTGATGGAAAGCTTTACACCAGGGGCAAAAATCAGTACTTTCATTTTTATGGACACCAGATATGTGAAATCTCTCGTTGCACCTTTAATGTAAAATAAGATGTAGGTGGAATATTGTAATGAGATAACATTTTGTCACTGATATTACTTTCAGTATCAAGCAACAAGTATAATAATTGTGAACAAATTTTGTAATATTGGTCTTACCCACCCCCACTCCTCAGAATTCAGATTTTTGAATGATGGTAAAAAAAGTTGCCGACACATTTTCAAAAATTTTGTGTAACCTAACAATTATCGGGTGAGCGCAGCAAGCAGCAAGAGGACATTTTTTGACAGTGTTGGCAAAAGGACAGTTTTGTCAGCAACCCAGACTCAACACCCCCCCTTACAAAAATGGTTGGGAACAAGCGCTATTTAACAATCAGACTATGGCCCTTTAATTAAAGGTGACTGAGTTGAAATCCTTACTACTGCTGCCATAAATTTATTAAGAGACCCATGTGAAATGCAACAAGAGTTGCTTTTGTATATTTATTAATCTTTCCCTAGAGATGGCCAGCGCACAAGTGTTGAAAAACAAAAAAAACCACAAAAAAACGTGCGCTTGGCCGGATTTGAACCGGTGACCTTCATATTACTAGCATGACAATCTTAATAATACGAACAGGCCCATACGCAAGGGGGTGCGAGAAATTTAACAAGAAAGTCCACTTTTTGTTGATTAAATGTTCAAAAAGTCCCAAAAAGGACGTTTTTGGGGGGTTAGGTCCACTTTTAGCAAAAAAGGTCCACTTTTTCGAAAAAAGGTCCACTTTTTCGAAGTCCCGCACCCCCCAAAATAAATCCTGCGTACAACCCTGAATACGAATACTTTAGTAATACAAAGGTCGCCAGTTCGAATCCGGCCAAGCGCACATGGGTTTTTTTCCAACACTAACGTGCGCTGGCCATCTCCAGGGAATGATTAATAGATATACATCCTTATTCTATACCTGGAGAACTAAGCTAGTAAAATTTCCAGATTTGCACTATCATATCACTTTTAACGCTTGCAGAGGTAGTCACAAAAACAAAACATTTTGACGGCAGCAATGCTACTAGTATTTACTCACCATGGTTACAACATGTCCACAAATGAAACTTTTTATTCTGAGACACTTTCTATAGCTCTGTCTAATTTAGATATATCAATTTTATTCATGATTCAAAGAATGTGATAAACTGTCCTTACGTGATACAGAGGTAGGTTGCTAAATTATGCTTGCTTTTGATTCCAGAAAATATGGGTAAAATTTAACAGAAATGGTATTTGGAATTGAGTTGTGCATTTGGGTTCTGCATAAACTTGTTAGGTCTGAGGATGAGGGAAACATTTCTTAATGACTTTGGGTTTTCTTCTTTTCCTCTTCTAATGAAACACTAAACCAGGTATCTAAGTTAATTGAACAGACAGTAATATTACGGCACAGTGTACACAAGTTCTTCAGGCATCAATGCAACACACAAAATCCTGGTTGTGTTCCAACAAAATATGGAATGCTTTATTATCCTCAAATCTTCCATACAAATCTATGCACAAAATATCAGTTGGTTATTTTTTTTCCAAACCATTATTTAAGCCCCAATAACACATTTTTACTGGTCACAGATATTTGACTAAAGATAAAAGTTAGTCCTAGGAGATTGGACCCTTTCACCATTTTTATAGTACTCTCATTATCACCTATTAGCATACACTATGAGGTAAGGCATGCTAATCTACCAAGGGCTTGGTTCAGTAGCGTTGGATCATTTGGATGGGTACATGTTAACAACAGCTGACCATGCATGTTCTGGGTATCATAAATCATACTAAAATACAGGGGGTGTATTTGCTCAATATACTGATGAATGAAAGCTATTGAACTGTGTCACAGGAATTGCGATTTTATTGGCTCATAGTGATAACTACATGCCTCCTTTGTGCCTACAGGAGGTGGAAGCAGAAGTAGAAGAACAAAACCCCCCATGAACCAAGAAACCCTGTGGTCCTTGAGTTTCTTGGTTCTGCTTCTTTCACTATGTAGGGGAGCACCATGAAAAGGTGAAAGGGTTCTATTTCACAGGACTAGATAAAGTTAACACTTGGAATAAATTTGGATTATAAATCTCATCTTCTGAACTCATATTCTTTAATGGCTACAGTATGATCAGGATGAATGAAATTGTTGCTATCTCAGACGACTTGATTTAAAACCAAATATATACCATCTGGATGATTGATAACATTAACAAACAACACATGGATGATGATATGGACTAACAACATGGCAGGAAAGCATGTTTCACTAACATGTTATTTTGACCTCAACCTCTTACAAACTTTACATCACTTACTTTTAACTCTGCCAATGAAACACGGATACTCCATGGTACACTGCTTCATACACCAATTACAGCATTAACATAAGCCACTGCTTTATAACAAGGTATTTTGTTCTTCTAAGAATTTAACTTGAAAGCTCAAATCCTGAAAAAGGCTTTTCTTTATTTCTGGAAGTCAGGAAATATTCTGAAGCTGTTCATCTTTAGATACAAAGACATATTTAAACATTTATTTTTATCTTTACCATGAGCATCTAGCACACCTAAACATTGACCAAAAAAAACCACAACAGTGCACCTGGCAGGATATGAACCGGTGACCTTCAAATCCCATTTACAATCCTCTACCCAACTTAGCCACAGGAATTAGATTGAATATGATGCCTTCCCCTAGGAAAGCAATGAGCACACTGTGAACTCAATACAAAAAAAAAGATTCTAATGCTAATCAACCCTTGTGGGTTAGTTGGTTAGAGCATTGTACATTTGAAATGAAGGTTAATGGTTCAAATCCGGCCAAATGTAGTTTTTTAATGCTAACACACCCAACACTCTAGTGCAAGATGAACCCAATTATATAACCTTGTCTAACCAGAGAAGCAAGCATACTACTTTCGAAGTAATGTGACCTAAAGTGTGAAGGTTACAAAGCATACTTTGAAGCCAAAAATGCACCCCTTTGCCAACTAGCCTACAGATCTATATACCTTACTGACAGATACAAAAATGGTATTGCTATTGCTTGAATACAATTTGAAACCTTGTCTGATGCACTGGAACTCTCACTCTCTGTATATCTGCATGTAGTATTAGCATAAAACTTGACTCCAAATGACACTGGGTGCAGCTGCTTGAGGTATTAATATCAATAAAACCCCCAGAACATGTCAAAGTAGTACTAAGGTCAACAGAAGTAGTTTTACAAGGAACTGGATACAATGTACTACACACATCATGACCATTTTTGTAAAACAAATTGTGAAACATAAATTTTCACTGTACGTCTACTGTTCCTAAAGTTGTGTATAAAATTAACCACTGCTATAATCAAAGACGCCTGGCTGACTTGGATCAAATCTACATTTTACAAAACTACACAAAGAATGGACAATCCATTATACAAAAATCAGTGCACAGATGATAGCTCTGTCTATTGTAGCAGGTACATAGCATCATCCCAATCTTGGCCTTGCAGTAGCCTACAAACAAGCTTTTTTTTGCACATCTTGTTGTTATTTATTTTATTTGTATTTTTGTAGTAAATGTAGCAGCAGGATGTTCAGTCTATATGCTTAAAGGTTACAGGAATTCAAGAATACATTGACGAGGGCAAGAACCTTTACTTAAATTTGTCTATTTTGGAGGAAAAAAACAGGGGCAAAAGCCCAGATGGCCACTGTGAATACAACAAAATACGTAACTACACATTTTGAGTGAAAATTAGTTTTATGGAATATGAAAAAAGTAGATACTTGTGCATAATAAAATTATCTTTATGTGTTGGTCTCAAATATGGCGTTTTAAGAGTAATTAAAAATTATTGACTTTGTTGCACTCACAAACTTTTTAAGTTGTATAAAAACAGTTGTATCTATGCTCAATATAGTTAATTTAGTAGAGTGTTAAATATTCATAAAAAATTGTACATACGTACAATGGTCCTGTGCAAAAATCTTTTCATTTAAGCCATTTACTAATGAAACAGAAAGGCTTTAGCCGGTTAAAACATGAAAATATCTAAGCCTTTGTTGCATTAATAAGGATTTAGCATTACATGAAAGGACAATATGGAACAAATATTTATTAATCGGATACTGGAGATGACCAGCACATCCGCTAGGAAAACAAGGGGGAACACCTTTCGGGACCTAAACATAAACATTTATAGATAATATCTATCGCATCTCTACTAACCCTGGCTTGTTAAGCTCAATTGGCAAGAGTACCGCGTGCTAGTATCTAGAGGTTTGACGGTTTGAGTCCGGCAAGCGCACATGGGTTTTTTTTCAACACTCGTGAACGCTGCCAGCTCCAGGAAAAGAATTCTTTTAAAAATATTCATCCTTTCTGCCTGCTGAAACTAAGTTGTTGCTGAAATTTCCATATGGCAACTGCTGCTTTCCTGAAACTTTTCTTCACTTCTGTTTCTCTTAAGAATATGTGGTTACGATACCAAAAGAGTTTGGGGTTCAACTCCTGTTCAGGGTCACAATTGGTACAGAGGTGACAGATGTAATATGCTTGATGGATGTGATGTCAACACAAAGACCTGAAAATATACCTCTTTGGGAAACTGATCATCACTGGAATGTCTCTGCTAATTGGGAAACAGGTTTATTCAAAATTTTCCCCCCATAACAGGTAAACAAAACAACAAAAGTATCCAAACTGAGATGACATAACAACCATACATAATAGTGTATTAGCTATAACAAATGATGGCAGATACGCTGTATGCTATACCTTTCATAGATACTCAAATGCTACACAGAAGCTCCATGTATCCTCAACACAGTATTCTGCCACCCATCCGTCAACATGAGTTTATTCTGTTGAGGCTGGCAAATTCATAGGGTGGTGGCACAATACTCTTAATTCTTTCACCACATGATGGCCATACTTGAACAGAGAAATAACATAGCAAGCACTAAGGCTGCTGGAGTGCCTTTTCACATATGCTTGCACATGAAGTGGGTAATGCAGTGTGTCATTCTGCGCATTTAGACAAAAATACATATGCATTTCCACAAATCATGATGCAGAGCATGTGTGATATGGAATGTTTTTGTTTTTTAAGTTCAATCATTCGTCTTGATACTGATAGTGACCACTATCATTTTTTATTTCAGTCTTATGTATTACATTTATGTAACTATTAAGCTGATTATTCACACCATCTGCCAGTGACATTAAACACAATCTGCAATGTAAAGGTGAGCTTGTTAATAAGACTTTTCACGGAGTGGGTTATTGATCAACTTTTACAATCGAGCACCATTTTTGAAGACTGCTACAGCTGTTTACATGCTTTTTCAGAGGCATTTTGGTAGTACCAGCCACGTTTTTTTTTAATAATGAGGTACATGACCATCTTAATCTTTTAAGTAATATGGCTCGTCACCTTGGTTTGTTTCTGCACAGAAATTGTATGTTTTCCATCACAAAATTTAGCAAGTTGAGCAAGGAAATTCAACATGGCAAATGGTCTCTTCCACCAGTGCATATTGCAGACACCTGTGTGCTGCTATTTCGAAGAAACACAACAGTGATGTGTGTGTCACAGTTGGCTAAGTATTCTAATGAATTTGGTGATTGATTTGAAGTCTACAGGCGGTGATTGATTGCAAAAGTCTATCATCACCTGCTCAGTGTGAAAAGCCTTGTTGTATAGATGCAGCAAAGGGCACTCCAGACCAACTTACATCAAACATAAACATATATTTAATTAGAATTGTCATGAAAAGGTAACCAAGGATGTTCAGAGTTAAAATATCAGTAAGTTGTACTCAAAATGAAACCCCAAATAAGTTTGTAATACTTGAACAATAAAATCTAACTTAACAAAGAAAAATGCATCTAGAAACACAAACATTTTTTATGCTCATTCCATCATCATAGTTCCTTCTTTCTGTCAATTTTCAGTAGTTCAACTTCAAAGACCAAGGTGGCACCACCTGTAGGAAAAACAAACACCATAATTCTCTCATTTATTGTTTTGTTTATGTCAAACTAATTAAGGCATTAACAGCAGTTATCTAAAAGACAAAACTGGTGAGATGTAATTCCATCCCTATTGAAGTCAATGTCTAGTAAGACAGGCTTAGCTCCGAAAGTGCTTAGTGATAAAAAACTCTAAGGGGACGTTTTTTAAAATGGAGCAAATACAGTACATCTTTGTAATAAAGGAGTGCATCAATGTAATTGAAGTTTCATGCTAATTTGACCAACAGATGCAAAATGAGGATTTAATCAAAAACTGAACACAGAGTAGTTTTGAATGACCTCATTTTACCCACAGCGGGAAAAAGTGGGTAATTTGGTAATCTCATTCCCGGGAAACTTGGACTACTCGCGGGAAATCTCAATGCTCATTCACTATAACTTGACTGTGAATGTAACCAATTTATAAGCTTATATAATATACAAACACAACATTGTAAATTCTACTTGGAAATCCTACTTGTATTATCCTTTTGTTGACGTTCCGACGCAGTGATCAAGCATGAACGCCGGGCGGGTAAGGGAGGTCTAATTATGTGTTGACGCTATCGTTCAGCGAGTTGGAAAACCCCTTTCCATTTATTTTTGACACAATGTAATGTAAACAGAGCGGCAAACATCAGAAAAACATTTGGATGAATGACAGGTTTCACTTCAACCTCTGTCAAGATCATTAACTATTAAAACTAATTAATAACACTAAGTGTGAACAAACATTAAGTAAAAAAAATTAATATAACCTTAAAATATATATAGAAATAATTTTCATAATAAAGTCAGAGTAAGGAGTCAAATTTGGAGGCAAAATACTAAGAAAAAACAACAACTTCAATGTACGTGGTTGGAAATCCTTGCCAAGCAAAACGGGAAACCCTGGCCCTGGGGAATCCCCACTGATCTCTACTCTTGGGAAAATGGCGTCCATGTGCTTTTCTGCTTTGGTTACATTCTGTTCGGAAGTCATACTTTGAGTCATAGAGGTAGAAAATTGTCCATGGTTACACAGTGGACCAGTATTTACTCGGAGGATACGAACAGGTTATCGTTCTAAGCAAATAAAACTGACTCGTCTTTATTCCATGTCCAATACGAAATTCAAAGAGAACATTGCGTTTGCCGGTGCGTTTGTTTTGTTGTGGATTTCACGCCCACTGACCTCATTCGGTTTGCATTGCTTTGTGTTTACCGCCGACTAGGCGTTGAATAAAGGACGAAAGGGGTTTTGTTAGCTTCTTTAAAT
The DNA here is from genome assembly GCA_023653785.1 of Ophioderma brevispina. Taxonomy (NCBI): domain Eukaryota; kingdom Metazoa; phylum Echinodermata; class Ophiuroidea; order Amphilepidida; family Ophiodermatidae; genus Ophioderma; species Ophioderma brevispina. The sequence continues at coordinate 81,942 of JAMKCH010009058.1, forward strand.
GCTGACAGTTAATTTAAAGTTTTAGCTTGCGACAATCATTTTGTTATTTTTCAATTTACCTTATCTCTTGTACTTATAAGCTTATTTTACAAGGCCTCTTTTGATTTTAATTCATATGCGATTAAAATAGTTAAATGCTTTCATCCCTGAGAAATAATGAGAAAGTCCATATAATTTATTAGGATGCTGCCGAAAAAAGCTTTGTATCGATTTGTAATTAAAATTGACCAAAGATGCCAGTGTCAAACATTGTCAAAGGGAGTTGGAAGGCACTAGAAAACTTGTGTTAGTTGGAGTAGGTAAAGTAAAATACAACTTTTGTTTTTAGCACTTGAAACCGGGACTTGAAAACACTGTGTGAACCTGCTTTGGTTCTCGCAAATGTTGAGTGCGAACCTTATAGGTGAATTGGGTTCGCGGCGATTTTACTGGAATTTGGAATAAAACTACGGTACTTTTGTGGCCTCTAACCAGAAAATGTTAAGCTTCTTATACGCTCAAAAGTGTAAAAATGTTACACCAAATAGCGCCGATTATTCTGTGATTTTGCAAAAATCTCCAACTTCTAAGGGGGCCACATCCCCCCTCAGACACCCCCTCCCACCGCTTACGCGGCGGGAATGGCTGCTTCGCAGCCATTCGATTCCCGGGGAAACTTTGCATTTTTTACACCCCTGATTTTACCTTTCACATGTGATCGTTGACCTGTAGTGTAGTCAAAATAATCTATGCAATACAACAATCATTGTAACCAAATTTCAAGTTAATCAGGCCAAACATTGCAAAATGAAAATGCATGCACACACACAAACACAGAATTTAGGATTGGTTGGTGGCTGCCTCAACATTGTCAGGCAACACAAAAATCACTAATTTTAGCAAGCAGTACATAGGAGTAAATGAATCAAATAAAGGAGGAATGTTCCAGTATTAAGCTTTCCTATATATTTTAGAAAAGTGGCGTGGTCTAGCGGTTCGCAACGCCTTCTCTGGAGCACAGGGTCCTCGGATCGAATCTCAGTGGAACCACTTGCTGGATTTAATTCGGGAACTAAATTCTGGATTTAAATTGTCTCACAGCAATGGATTTAAAACCTTATGCCACTTTCTCCATGGTTCATTTGAAAATGGGCAAATGAACCATGAAATCTTGCCTTCCCTCCGGTGTGTGTTTCGTGTAGTGTGTCTGAATGTTGCAACATGGCCGCTGTGTATAAGCTGCTGCCTCAAGTTGCATGTTTCTGTCTATTAATTATTAAGATGTAAAGTCTCTAGTAATTTGGCCTACAGGCCACGATTTGAGAGTAAAATAAACCTTGATTAAACCTTGATTATAGGATGCCAATTTTAATTTAATTTAAAAAAACTGAAATCACACACTGGCTTGTATTTTAAGATTGCTAATATGCAATTGAATCATGCACAGCAGCTTCATTATTCTTCTTTTCACTCAAGACATTTCATCAGCTACTCTACTAATTCTGTCATCACAGGAACAGCTGCTGTTGAATATGCAGTATTCACTGTGATATTTCATTCATTCAGTCACAAACACAGCAATTGTCTCAGTTCAGTGCTTTTTTGCTAGACAGACTACTTTCTAAGCCACCTATGAAAATATATGAAACAAAGTCCATAATTAAGCTCATGTATGCATATTTGCCACATAGAGATAGAGTAATAAAAAGGCTAGAGATCGTACCGCCCTCTAGATTCAACGAGCTCACTGGCGGATGCCTAAATGTTACCGCCCAAGACCATTACATGTAAATCTTACAGCATGGAGAAATGCACTTTCTTGTTGGTTTCGCCAGGCAACCCTCAGTTATACAAGGCGGTTCTCGAACCACAAAGGTCCCCCGCCCGTCGTGGTAGTAAATGGAGCAAAATATAATTTTAAGATCACAGGGAGAATTGTGATGGAAATAAGTGGTTCTAAACCACTGAGGCTGCTGCCATAGCAGTTGCAATTTGACGGTATCAAATGTTGACTACATTGACCATACAAATATTTGTAGTTATTTGACCTTAGATGACCCTACTTGACCTTGAAATGACCTTCAAAATTGTTGGCAATGAATGCTTACTACACCCATCAGTTTTCATGACCATAATACCATGTGTATGGATTTGACCTTGGATGACCCCATATGACCTTGAAAATGACCATCAAATTTTTTGGCACTGAATGCTGACCGCACCCACCAAGTTTCATCATCCTACCACATACTTAGTGATTTGACCTTGGATGACCCCACATGACCTTGAAATGACCTTCAAATTTTTTGGCATTGAATGTTGACCACACCCACCAAGCTTTCAACATCATACCACAATTGACAAGGGTTATAGAATTTGCAATTCCATTTGACTTGAATGCCCCCGCATGACCTTAAATTGACCTTCAATTTTTCGCACTGAATGTCGATCACACCCACCAAGTTTCATCATCCTGCCACAATTGCCAAGGGTTATAGCAATTTAATCCCATTTTTGACCAAATTTGACCCTATTTTTGACCATATTTGACCTTTGACCCATGTCACATGCCCCACCTCCGAACTCATCCACTGCCTTCTTGGGCGAGATCTATGGTGCGAAGATGGACACCCATACTTGCTTAGATCAAAAGATATCGTGCTTACAAGGCTTATAACAATATAACCCTATTTTTGACCAAATTTGACCCTATTTTTGACCATATTTGACCTTTGACCTATGTCACATGACCCACTTTATATCCCAGTCAACGCCTACTTGAGATGCATCTATGGTGCGAAGATGGACACCCACACTTGCTTAGATCCAGAGATATTGCGTGGGACACACACACGCACACACCGACGAAGGGCATTTCTATAGTCCCCCTTTGCCACCAAAAGTTGGCGGGGGCCAAAAATGATCCATAGACATCCAAGAACATCGTCAGGCATGTGGTTTGTTCAGAGAGTTTACCGTAGCAAAGATCATGCACAAAGTTTTTTGCAGATTTTCAAAATGGCTTCCAAAATAGTGTGGGCTATAGTATGTTCGTATTTGCTATGGCGAGTGTGACTTTTTTAACATGTAGTATTAGTGTGCAGTTCTAATATTTTTATTTTTTTGGAACGTTGACCTCGGTAGGTGTGAAAACCACATCTGCCAATTCCCTCGTTTATCTTTTGCTCCAACAAATCCTCTCACACAGCAGTATTGCCGAGTGTGAGGTGAATCCGGCCATTCCAAACAATCGGGAACAGTCCAGAGGCCTTGATTTGGCATAGTCTTGCCCTATTTCTTCCTCATACACATTTGACGATCTGATCCACTCAGGCCAAAAGCGAGAATTGTGAAATTGAGATGCAAGCAAAACAAGATGCAAAAGCAATAAAATACCACCACACAGGCCTGGATATGATCAAGCAACTCCAGACAAAAAAATATTTTTTAAGGAAACTCAAGAACATCTCAAATTCTTTATTGTAAAATCATGCCATTTAGCATATACATGAAAATTTACACATGTATGGTGATCGTGAATATTTCACTACGCCAAAAATATACTGCAGATATTATTTCAGACCTTATTGGCCATGTGCAACAAGGACCGACTACAGGGATTATTTTATACCTGTAACAACTTTACTTCAAAATAATATAACCTTACTTTATTTGAAATATGAACTAACAAATTGACTGTAAACTAGTTTTCCTTCAAAATGTTTAAACTGGCCAATGGAACGGGGTGGTATAACATTTTAACCAGCTGAGAGTTTTTTCAGTGCCCAAGGGAATCGGGCAGGTGATTTTTTGAACCCTGTCACCATACTATGCACCAAACCATATTACACCACTTAAAATCACCACACGGTATCACTATGGTTAATGCATTATGTGTCCCTCTAGATATAGTCCATTTCTCTACCTCTGTGCAGTGATGTCATAACCTTGAGGCAGCTTTTACGCACACGTCAAGATATGCCGTCTTTGTGCGCGCATGTAAAAACACTGTCGCTTTAAGCCAGAGTGCGCTGTTTTCTGGTACGGCCATTAAATCTCACGCTGATGTCATTGCACAAAATTAGGGGGAAAAGGTAAAGGGTCGGACCTGAGTACACAGGAACAGAGTGCCCATCTCTCTTTCAAAGCTATTGGGCCAGACACCACCAGCATAATGTTGCTGTAGGAGGATCACTACACCTGTTACCTTCCCAACATTGGTATAAAATTGGATTGATTGAGCCCATATTTATTGGTCGAGCTATGAGTTGCAAAATATTGGGTGAGATGCAGTCGAGCCCAATATTTTAAAACTCATAGCGAGACCAATAAATATTGGGTGAAAATCATACAATTTTATCATTATTATGTTTCGGATCCAATATTTTCCCACACTTGGATCCATAGAAACATAATAATGAATAATGCTGGTCCAATAATACACCTGGGTAAGAGAGGAGGTTATTGAGGCAATGCACCTTACTCAAGGGCACAACACTTGGCCACAGCGGGGCTCAACTCACAACGTTGGAGTGTGGGTGGGTGCTTATATACTGGACCAATGTGCCCCAGAGGTAGGGAAATGGAGATCGTCAGTCAGTATTATTTACTGAAATAATAGCAATAAAACCTTTACAAGACAAGATCTTACCTGGTATTTTAGCCCCTTGTTCCCCTATCTCTAGACCAAGATGGAGGGATCACACAGCTTACGTTTCCCCCTACACCACATACTGTAATACAGAGCAAAATATATTTTGTTATTTAACTAGGTAAAGAGACACAAAGCAATGTCAGGTAATTGTAGCCCAGAAAAACTTCACCATCACAGAAAATCATGTTCGTACCTCTTCTAAATTGTAGTCACCTATTTTATTAGAGAATAAAGGTATGATTGGAACCAGACTCTTATTTATGAGGAATTGAAACCAAGGCGACACCATTGTTTAAGTGGAAGGCCTCGTTTCCTCAAAAATAATGTGTCGACGGTTTCAATTCATGTAAAGAGAGTACCGGTTCCCCAAATCATACCTTTCTTCTTATTCTTAAACAGCTTTATAATTTTACGGTCATCTTGAACCCAATTTGCAATTCTTAGTAGTAAATATTACAACAAGAAAGGACTGCACTACCCAGTGACAAAAATCGAACAACCCATGAACGCAACCAACATATGCAACAAGAGCCAAAGTTGGTAGGTTGGCGGGCGCGGATTGTATCAAATCGCGGTATGATGCAAGCGTTTCAACCTCCAAATAATGTCAATTAGGCAGCGACATCAACTGGGTTCAAGTGTCGAAGTAAACACGGGCATCAGCCAAGAAAATTACTTACATTTCAAAGCTGTTTAAGATTTATAATTAAAATTTTAAGTTCCACGTCAAAGTGTGATGAAAGTAAACATATATTTCATCATCCTCCATGGTATTTCCACTGAAGATGACCATAGTGCAGATAAAAATAATCTAAGTAAGATGGAATTTTCTCTGTCATTTTTTAAAATCAAACGTAATTTCTACGGAGCTCTTCCCCAAACACCTGCAGCGATTGTGCATCTGGGTTTAACCAGGGAGTCGAACCGACCCTTAGCCGAATTGCAAGATTTTAAATTAAGATATGTAAAGTTCATTGACTTAACAGTGTGAGAATTTGATTGTTTTTTCACAGCCTCTCCCATAATCAAACCAAAAATGTCTGATGCATCAGTCCCACACTGGGCTTGGCTACATGATTTTAGAAAAACTTGAATGAACCCTCTAACAAATTAAGCAATTCTTTTTCTATTATGATAATTCAACAAAACAACAAAAACTATCTCACAAACAATTTAAAAGGAGACATTAGCTACTTACTTTAAGAGACCTTGATCCCAGCCTTTTATACTTGTACAGCTCCAAGTGTAAAACAAAGGGACTCCTCTTGGGATACTACTGTCAAATTCTGTGCCATCTTTAGTGTAACCCGAGAAGTAAAAAAATCAACAGGAGAATAGTACCAGCTGTAATTCCAGTGGTTTACATAAAATGTTTAGGTTGTATCTTACAAAAGTGCATCTACACCATCAAGGTAAATGAAAAGACTAGCTGAAAGGTGGTCCAGCGTTTGAGTTAGGTCGGTGACTTCTACTGGATAATAGATAATCACTGATAGAAACTGCCTTTTCACCTATAAATCAGCCAAAGCAAGTATCAACATTAAGCCCTGGCATACCACCAAGAGAGACAAAGCAAAGAGACATGCAGTCACCGTCCGTTGTTTCTGATTAATGATGTACTACTAAGTGAGTACAGATGCATGCTGCAGTAAAGAGTTGCTGCAGTCCAGTGGCGATAGGGATGGAGGGCATGAGGACATGGCGCCCCTAATTTTTTCTTCCCCAGGTTGGCCCCCCCCCCCCAACCAGAGAAAAATGACAGGTTTTTGACCAAAAAATCAACCATTTTAGGGCCCAAAAAATCACCAGATTTGGGAAAAATCAGCAATTGTGGTCCAAAAATTGGTTACAAAAATCTCCAAATTTGGATGCTTTGCCCAAACCAGAGCATAAATGATGCAGTCGGCCTATAATGTGATTCCATTCAAAGACAACAACAACATCTATTAAAGTTACTTTATATATTATGTATATACATGTGAGTAAAAAAAAACTTGACCCGGATTGTTGTCGCCATTTTGAGGTTTGTAAATATGTATTATATAAACGTATGTGATATCATCGGAAGCCTATTTCATTATCTTAATTGACATGCCAAAGATAATTCCAATCGGTTAAGTATAGGCGAGCTAAGTCTTGACTTAAGTAGTCCGTTTCCACCCTATCACGGATTCCAGTTGAATGCACGCCCGCGCGCCGAATAAGCGAATGTGATTCGTGGACAGTGAGAAAGAAAGCCGACTGCTTCATTCAAACGATTGGTAAATCGTTATATACCTAACAATGTTGAAGGATCTTCTGCAGCAATTAAAGATAATGAACTAAGCTTTCAGATGATATCACATTGTTAGGAATATGTTTACTTGAAAATTCAAAATGGCGGACCAATCGGGTCAAGTTTTTTTTGACTCGTC
>JAMKCH010009059.1:0-29827 GCA_023653785.1 Ophioderma brevispina
GACCAAGGGAAGTTCCTGGGTAAGTACTGAGAGGCACAAACAAGAGAAGATTTCAGTAGCTTCCCAGATGCATGATTCCAATGGAGGTTTTTGTACAGCAATGATGCCCAGGGATCCAGGAAGACGGTGCCAAGATATAGCAACGCCTTTGACGAAGATATTCAATAGTTCCATTTCTACTGGCGTTGTTCCAGACCAATGAAGATAGCACAAGTATTCCCATATATAAAAAAGATGACAAAGAAGTATTTTCAATTTATCGTCATGTTTCTGTCTCCCGGTTTTCTAAAATTTTGAAAGATTTAGTGGTTTATATTAGATGTATGGAATATATCGATAAAAACAAAATATTGAATGATAAAACATTTGGATTTAGGTCAAATCATTCAACCTATATGCAATCATTGAATTAGGGATACAATAAGTAATGCAGTAGAAAGAAACGAAACTACATTGGGAATTTTTCTAGATTTTTCCAAAGGAGTTTACACTATTAACCATGATATATTATTGTATAAACTGGAAATTATGTGGCTTCCGAGGTATTGTCCTTGAATGTTTAAAAGTTAATTAGATAACTAGAATAAAATTTGGTACCGTATCCATCATGTGATTCAGTTTATAAAAATATAAAATGCGGGGAGTACCACAGGGCTCAATTTTAGGACCTTTGTTATTTATTCTTTATATAAATGATATTGTAAATGCCGTTTCACTGCTAGAAGTGGGCTTATTTGCTGATGATACTACTCTACTGTATTCCCATCCTGATATAGCAACGAAAATAGTAATCATAGTGAATTACAAGAGATCAAACAAATGGTTCAGGTGCAAAACAACAAAAACCTTGGTAAATGCGAGCAAAAAACTAATTATATGCTTGTTGGGATTTTTTCTTTTTTCCTTATGTAACTTCTAAATGTTCCAGACAAGAACTAAAAGGTAATGATTGGCAAGACAAAACGGGGGTCAATGTCAATACTACAAAACTTTAATGTTGTTACTTGATAACGTGACATAAAGCGAGGTTGATGAGACCCACATTTTAGGTATTATTATCGATGAAAATTACATGGAAAAATAATCGATCAAAATATCACAAACATATTTCAAAAATGTGGGTTTACTCTCCAAACTTAAACACTTTGTACATGGATATGTATTCTACATCTGTAATTGTACGTAGTATTAACCTTACATAAACTATGGTATATAATATGGGGTAGTTCCAATAAAACCTATTTAGATAAAAATATTTAAGTTGCAAAAATGGGCGGTAAGGATGATTACGAATAGTCATTATAGATGTCATTCGGGACCATTATTCTCAACAAAATTCAATTTTGTTGAATGTATTGTTGATACATTAGCGGGAACTTGAGTGTTTATGTATAAAAACTATACGACCATTACCAAAACCTTTTGAGAATTACTTTGTAAACATGCCCAAAATACATAAATACCATACAAGAAATGCCCACAATTTATATAGTATTAATAATAACAGGAAATGTTTTCCGATCGCGCTGTGAGAAATTCTGGACCAAAATTATGGAATTCATTGGACAATAATATCAAAATGTGCAAAAATACTAAGTGTTTTAGAAATCAATTCAATCTATACTCCATAACCCCCCCTTGGAAAAAATATGAATGAGTTTTGTTGGGGCATGTCTTTTTTGTGTGTATGTGTATGTGTGCATTTTGTTTGGTTTTGTATGAAACTTCTTAGGGTTAGGGGATGATCCACATCTGGCCTTATTGGCCTCTCGATCATCTTCTCAATATCATTGTTTTGCGTCTTTGTAAGATTTATGTGATTGATCTGAATAAAAGTTGATTGATGATGATTGAATCTTGTTCATAAGTCCTTGGAACACCTGTTAATATTGGCAGCTATAGAAACGAGATAATAGGCTTGCAATGCATTGTAACTATAACGTTCTTTCCCCCTCCCCATCCCCTCCCAAAATCAGTGTTGAAAATAATATGGTGCGATCACCTTCCCACACCCGCTTCCCTCCCTGCCTCTTTCTTATTCACCTCCCCAAATACCAATCTACCCCACAATTCTATCTTTCACCCGAGATTGCTAAAGTGTGTCAGGCTCATGCAACATTGAAATGAGGGGGCGGGAAAACAAAATCTGCACAAAGTGTTCCAAAATAATTTGACACAAGATTGGGTATGATGTGAATAGTTCGTGATGATGAAACTAGCTAAATTGACGTACTGATCACAACTTTCATTTTAAGAGTGTTTATCTAAATTCACTGACAGAAACCTGTACAAAAAAACTGCAATGGAAGCAAGCATGGTGGGAAGCTACTGGATCTTCTCTTGGCACAAACCAGCACAGAGCATATTCATAGGTAATTACAAACCAATGTGTGCTGTTTTGAGATGAAGTAATTACCCTTCAAACACTGGCCTGACTTTGGAAGGGGTAAGGTGACTGCTGAAGTGTCACCAAGCAGTACACATTATGTAAGATGGTAAATTCATTACTATTCACACAACTCTCTACATTATTTTAAAAAAGCACTGAATTGCGACTTCATCACAAAAAGCAAAATTTGGCAATGTGTACTGATTTGTGCTGGTCCAACATCTGAGGGGTCTATAATTGGGTTTATATTATAAACTGTTTATAAAGCAATCCTCCTGAGCCTTTGGTTTATTATAAGTCAATTCTTTAACTAGACCATGATGCAGTCCGATGAAAACTTCTACACTTGTGCTTGGTCGTATGAGGAGGCGACAGGACTCCCTCTACTAGCTACAGCAGGCTCCAGGGGAATCATCCGTATTATAAGTCCCATCACGATGCAGTGTATCAAGGTAGAGCAAACATAAATATGGTTTGATTGACATGACTAGGCCAACATGCCTAGAAAACAAATGGGGAATCTTGGAAGCTCCTTACAGGGAAATTTTGGAATTTGATGGGAAAATTTGACATTTCAAATAAAGAAGAACATAAAGAAGAACATAATAAGTTTTAAAAAAAGTTTGTCTGAGAAATGTGGAAAATGTGAAATGCACTCATTTTTTACCCTCTTTTTTCAATTTTCATTTTCAAATTTCAAGTGAGTAAAAACCTAAAATAAATTATGTGGTCAAAAACCAATTTTAAACATTTTTTTTCAGAATCTTTCATCCTATATCTTTGTACACAGTTGAAATAGCCAGTAAAACAGTGAATTGGCCATGTCACAGCTAGCAATAATTGTGCTGTCCAATTATTTTGATTAATTGGACAGTTGGCTGAGGGAGGCTAATGATTGGTTGAAATAGTTTAGGGATGTTTCATTTCTTGGATGGGGAGATTTCAATGGTTTTGGTCTTAATGTCTTGTTTAGCTTTCTTGGTATTTTCTGGTTGCTGGTGGTAATTGGTTTGTGGTGTCAAGTGGAATGAGGTGGTGTATAGTGTCATGGTCAGATGCCTCGTGTCTGGTGTCAGATGTCTGGTTTCTGGTGTCAGACATATGCTGCCCAGTGTCAGGTGTCATGTTGAGTGTCAGGTGTCATGTTGGGTGTCAGGTGTCATGTTGGGTGTCAGGTGTCATGTTGGGTGTCAGGTGTCATGTTGGGTGTCAGGTGTCATGTTGGGTGTCAGGTGTCATGTTGGGTGTCAGGTGTCATGTTGGGTGTCAGGTGTCATGTTGGGTGTCAGGTGTCATGTTGGGTGTCAGGTGTCATGTTGGGTGTCAGGTGTCATGTTGGGTGTCAGGTGTCATGTTGGGTGTCAGGTGTCATGTTGGGTGTCAGGTGTCATGTTGGGTGTCAGGTGTCATGTTGGGTGTCAGGTGTCATGTTGGGTGTCAGGTGTCATGTTGGGTGTCAGGTGTCATGTTGGGTGTCAGGTGTCATGTTGGGTGTCAGGTGTCATGTTGGGTGTCAGGTGTCATGTTGGGTGTCAGGTGTCATGTTGGGTGTCAGGTGTCATGTTGGGTGTCAGGTGTCATGTTGGGTGTCAGGTGTCATGTTGGGTGTCAGGTGTCATGTTGGGTGTCAGGTGTCATGTTGGGTGTCAGGTGTCATGTTGGGTGTCAGGTGTCATGTTGGGTGTCAGGTGTCATGTTGGGTGTCAGGTGTCATGTTGGGTGTCAGGTGTCATGTTGGGTGTCAGGTGTCATGTTGGGTGTCAGGTGTCATGTTGGGTGTCAGGTGTCATGTTGGGTGTCAGGTGTCATGTTGGGTGTCAGGTGTCATGTTGGGTGTCAGGTGTCATGTTGGGTGTCAGGTGTCATGTTGGGTGTCAGGTGTCATGTTGGGTGTCAGGTGTCATGTTGGGTGTCAGGTGTCATGTTGGGTGTCAGGTGTCATGTTGGGTGTCAGGTGTCATGTTGGGTGTCAGGTGTCATGTTGGGTGTCAGGTGTCATGTTGGGTGTCAGGTGTCATGTTGGGTGTCAGGTGTCATGTTGGGTGTCAGGTGTCATGTTGGGTGTCAGGTGTCATGTTGGGTGTCAGGTGTCATGTTGGGTGTCAGGTGTCATGTTGGGTGTCAGGTGTCATGTTGGGTGTCAGGTGTCATGTTGGGTGTCAGGTGTCATGTTGGGTGTCAGGTGTCATGTTGGGTGTCAGGTGTCATGTTGGGTGTCAGGTGTCATGTTGGGTGTCAGGTGTCATGTTGGGTGTCAGGTGTCATGTTGGGTGTCAGGTGTCATGTTGGGTGTCAGGTGTCATGTTGGGTGTCAGGTGTCATGTTGGGTGTCAGGTGTCATGTTGGGTGTCAGGTGTCATGTTGGGTGTCAGGTGTCATGTTGGGTGTCAGGTGTCATGTTGGGTGTCAGGTGTCATGTTGGGTGTCAGGTGTCATGTTGGGTGTCAGGTGTCATGTTGGGTGTCAGGTGTCATGTTGGGTGTCAGGTGTCATGTTGGGTGTCAGGTGTCATGTTGGGTGTCAGGTGTCATGTTGGGTGTCAGGTGTCATGTTGGGTGTCAGGTGTCATGTTGGGTGTCAGGTGTCATGTTGGGTGTCAGGTGTCATGTTGGGTGTCAGGTGTCATGTTGGGTGTCAGGTGTCATGTTGGGTGTCAGGTGTCATGTTGGGTGTCAGGTGTCATGTTGGGTGTCAGGTGTCATGTTGGGTGTCAGGTGTCATGTTGGGTGTCAGGTGTCATGTTGGGTGTCAGGTGTCATGTTGGGTGTCAGGTGTCATGTTGGGTGTCAGGTGTCATGTTGGGTGTCAGGTGTCATGTTGGGTGTCAGGTGTCATGTTGGGTGTCAGGTGTCATGTTGGGTGTCAGGTGTCATGTTGGGTGTCAGGTGTCATGTTGGGTGTCAGGTGTCATGTTGGGTGTCAGGTGTCATGTTGGGTGTCAGGTGTCATGTTGGGTGTCAGGTGTCATGTTGGGTGTCAGGTGTCATGTTGGGTGTCAGGTGTCATGTTGGGTGTCAGGTGTCATGTTGGGTGTCAGGTGTCATGTTGGGTGTCAGGTGTCATGTTGGGTGTCAGGTGTCATGTTGGGTGTCAGGTGTCATGTTGGGTGTCAGGTGTCATGTTGGGTGTCAGGTGTCATGTTGGGTGTCAGGTGTCATGTTGGGTGTCAGGTGTCATGTTGGGTGTCAGGTGTCATGTTGGGTGTCAGGTGTCATGTTGGGTGTCAGGTGTCATGTTGGGTGTCAGGTGTCATGTTGGGTGTCAGGTGTCATGTTGGGTGTCAGGTGTCATGTTGGGTGTCAGGTGTCATGTTGGGTGTCAGGTGTCATGTTGGGTGTCAGGTGTCATGTTGGGTGTCAGGTGTCATGTTGGGTGTCAGGTGTCATGTTGGGTGTCAGGTGTCATGTTGGGTGTCAGGTGTCATGTTGGGTGTCAGGTGTCATGTTGGGTGTCAGGTGTCATGTTGGGTGTCAGGTGTCATGTTGGGTGTCAGGTGTCATGTTGGGTGTCAGGTGTCATGTTGGGTGTCAGGTGTCATGTTGGGTGTCAGGTGTCATCACCAACTCAAAAACCTTGTGATGTTGTTAAATGCAGAACACTGGATGACACAACCTTTGTCAACCTTATCATCAGGCATGCAAATTTATTCTGTCATACATTTGTTGCAATTGATGTTGCCGTATGTCTCTGTTCATTGCAGTCACTGTTCTGTCTTACATTGATGGCCTTTCTTACATCATGCTCAAACCTTTCATTGATGTGCTTCAAGGTGCAATCTACCTTCTAAGCTTTTGTAACCCACAATGATTGTGTTTGTTCCTCAGCACTACATAGCCCATGGTAATGCCGTAAATGAGCTGAAGTTTCATCCCAAAGATTGTAATCTACTTCTCTCAGTTAGCAAAGGTAAGCAGAATTGGCTTATGTAACCTGGGGTGTATTCTGGTGTAGGCGACATGGAACATGTTTCATAGTGAGCTGAAATTTCATTCCAAGAACTGTATTACTTGCAGAATAGTTCATTATGTAAGCTGGGGCATATTCTTGTGTAAGCGACCTGGAACATGTTTCACACTCTCAGTTAAAGAGACACGAGGAGATTTCCAGAAAGAAGCGCCCCAATTTTTCTCAAGCCTAGGTTCTTTACATATTTGGAATGCTTACCAATGTATTAGATCACACCTGAAGTGAATAAGCCAAATACGCCGTCTTTATGTAATAAGATGATGTAGTTTCTGTCGTGCACAACAGAAAGTCAAAGCATGGTTTTCTATGGGGAAAGATTACTATAATAGGCAAGTTCAAAACAAGGTTTGCGGTTTTAAGTTTTGCACCTCTTTGTCCAATAAACCTTCCTTATGTTCTTGGTAGGTGGTCTACAATCGATCCAGTGAAATTTGTGAGAAATTCATATCCTAAAAAAATCTCCTCCTGTCACTTTAACAAAAGTAAGTAAACTTGGATAGGTAATCTGGGGTATATTCTGGTGTAGGCAACATGGAACTTATTTCATACTGAAGTTTCATCCCAGGGATTGTTATCTACTACTCGCAGATAGCAAAGGTTAGCAGACTTTGCTTAGATAAGCTGAGGTGTATTCAGGTGTAAGCGACCTGGAACCAGGAGCCACTGGTTGAAGGTGAGTAGCTGAAATATTAGCTTGATGGAATCGGACACCTAGGAAGTTAGTGTCTAAATTAGAGTTTCATTCATAGTATTTTGGGTATGAACGCTTGTTTATGCCTGAGGGCATAAACTAACTATTACTTACAAAATGAAATCATTACATATCAAATTCAGTCTGCAATTGCATGATTTTTTACCACTTTTGGCATTTGTCACTGCAGCCATGCATACTGGTCATGTGACGCGTATTGACCAATTGCGTACGCCGATACATACGAGGTATACATGAATGGTCATTTAAACACACAGGCTAAAGTGTGTGTAAAACATAGAGCTCAAGAGCTGCCTACCCAATAACAGCAGGTGTATGAGTGGGGACCGACCCAAAAGACATGAACCTTGTGCAGGCACTTGGTGTAAACCATAGAATGCAAGTTTCCTTTATACCCTGATAATTTAAAACTTCCTGTAGAGATTTAGGCCAGCATTCCAAAAAGATCTTAAGTAGTGAGGTGGATAAGTAAAAATTCATTACATATGAAGAAATTTTTTAAAAAAAATATTTGGATGTTGTTTGGTAGTACAGAACGTTATAAAATCTTTAGATATAATATGAAAAATTTGACGCTTTCACCGTAATTAAAAAATTATCCCTTTTTGAAATGTACCCATACTTAGAGATAAAGTTGGTTGACTAAACAGTGGTTAAACACCTTTTGGAATACGAGCCCCATTTATAACTTGCATATGTTTAAAAAAACAGAAACACTTTTTTCACCAAATAATTACAGGTCTATGATAGGATTTTGGGTAGGAACCCTTGTTTTATTATGGCCTGATGGCTTTACCTGAAAATAACCTCTAAAAAAATTTGTTGAGTTTAATGTCAAAATTCAAGATTACCTACAGGATTTTGGACCTCTTTTGCATTTGCTCACACCTGATCTGTAAAATGGTTGTTATACATGGCAGTGACTTGTCTTGACCTATCGTGCACACTGTTGCATAAAAGGTAAAACATTAATATAAAAAGGAACCACTTTTGCACAAAGTTTAAGAAAAGTGCTTTCCAACATTTTTTTTAAATGTGGACAAATTTGGCAGCATTGATAGTTCATTAGGAGGTTTGTGAAGTCAGTGGGAATGATTTTCCACTACTAGTCTACTTTTAAGTCCATATTATAGGCCATAGATCTCATTTTTTAAAGATTTTGATTATACTCTAACTGATATCGAACTTCACAGATCAGTCCATTGGCTATGGGGAAACCTCAAGACTGATACCCTAGTGTGTATATTTGGAGGAGTTGATGGACATAGGGATGAAGTACTCAAGTGACAGTAAGTATACATAAAGAATGTAACAGTTATAGTGCAGCGGTGTGGACTGCAAAATTGTCGACAAACCTCCCCCCCGCGGTACAACAAAACGCAACCATTCTATTCGAAAGATTCGTAATAAATTAATTAAAAAAAATGAGGTTGCTGGTCAAAAACTTTGGTGGCAGGGGGTTTTGGGGTCAAAAAATCACGTTTTGAGCTAAAAACTTAAGAATATTCAAGATTTATTAATTTTTTAGCAAAACAAATTTTAATCATCATGCAATACTATCAATCTCTGACTTTATATTGATAGATTTCTGTTTTATACACTATATAAAGGTCTAGAATTTTAGCCCCAAAATCACCTGTTTTCCCTAAAACAGCAACCCTTTTTATCAAATGTCAACCACCAACGAGTATTACCTGAACCCTTTATGCAATGTATAAAAACCTATATCATAACAAAAAGGATACCATAAAAATAAGATGTAATATTTTTTACTTAAAAAATATAAAAAATAATAATTTCGCGTAACTTGCAGCCCAAATTCATTTTTCGGCATAGAATATCCCTGCACCAAATATTTTAACCACAACATCATTTTTTAATATATATATTTATCCTTCAAATAAAGGTGTTGTGTTTGTGTACGGGGGGGGGGTTAACTCGAAATAGAGGGACTTTTCAAAGCTCGGCCGCTCCGCTATTAGAGAATGAAGGTATGATGGGCCAAATTTGGGGGGGGGGAGATCAATCCATGATAAAACACTATCCCACTCGTAGACTAATTTTGTACCATTTTATAGGAAGGGCTAACCACAGCTATTCTCACCCATGTCACCCAACTTATATCATGTCATTTCACCAAAGAACCAATTAATCGATACCCATATGTTAATAATTATGTGGTGCTTTTTTGCTCATTTGTTGGTGGTTATGTTATACTGCAGATGGGGGTCGGATGGGCAGCAAAGATTAATCCAAGATTACCGACTAAACCGATTACTCATTGAACTTTTAACATGGCAGTGATAGAACATGATGTGGTCATGTGCTGTATACCTTTGGACAAGTTATGAATATTAGTGCACAAATTTATATATTTTCAAAAAAATGTGATTAAACCACAATTGTGGGGCCATCTTAATTGCGCACCACATAATTTTTGTTTTACATGTTTTAATAATGTGTCTCCTCCAGGATTTTAATATGTCCGGTGATCGCCTGATGTCTTGCGGTATGGACCATTCACTCAAAATGTGGAATCTTAACGTCCCTAAAGTTAAGGAGGCTATCCACAACTCATACAACTTCAATTCTGCCAAGTCAGACAGGTATGTTAGTCCTTTGCTGTTTTATACTCTACTAAATATTGCATTTCTTGGGTTGGGTAGTTCAGGGGTGTGTGGATACGATCAGCTCAAGTGTTCAGTGCGTGTAGTTAAAGGGATTAGCAGCGATAATGTGAGAGAATCGAAAAAATGTGGAAATGCATTTTTTTTAAATTATAAATCGGGGATAAATGTGTACAATTCCATATAACTGCTTAATGTAGAAACAAACCGCCAAATAGTGAAAAAATGAAATATTTCAGGAAATTTGTCATACCGTCTCCCGTAAATAGACATACAGCAACGGTGTCTCAAAATCTGCACTATAACACAGCTGATTGCGGTTTAAACCAGTACAGAATAAACAAAGATTAATAATGTGGGTTTTGAGCGTCAAACGGTCTGTCATGGTGCAAAATATCACGCTGTTAATCTGTGGATATTACAATCGGGAAAGGCTTTTTTGATCTCAAGTCGGACTTTTGATTATTGCTGCACCTATAGAAATTACAGAATCTAGATAAAAAGTACTGTTCGTCTTTAATACACGGATTTCAAGAAAACCACTTACAGGTTATGCTATATTCCATGCCGTAAACAGAAAAATATAAAAAGAGGAAAATTTTGATGATTGTTTCGGATGTTTCGGATTCGCAATCGCTGCTAATCCTTTAATGTAGCATGTCAGTATGTGGGCGGTGACAGTGTTGGTGTGTTGTTGTCTTGGTAATTTATATGCTCGAGTCATAGTAACGTCAACACATTCAGGCATATGTTTTTAATGCTTTTATATACCCGCAGAGTGACTAAACACATCTTAGGTTGGTATTCTGAAGGAGGATAACTTTAGACCTGGTTTAAACCAGGGTTAGTCCTACAAGAGGGGACCTTTTTTCTTAAACATACTCTAAAAGTGTGCTGTTTTTTAACGGGTGAGAAATTTCCTCAGGAAGGGCTGTTCAAGCCCATCCATGAGGAATTTTTCTCACACGTTACATTTAACGTTCACAGTATTTTTAAAGGAAGAAGGTCCCCTCTGTAGGACTAACCCCGGTTTTAAAGCCAGGTCTAAGTTAGTCTCCCTTCGAATACCAACCTTGCATTTTTTAATGTTGTAGACTACGCATAACACACTGATGTCCTCACTGACATGAGGAAGGTAAATGTCACTAGGAGGACTTACCAAATTCCAAGAAATTCATAGCCAAAAGTCCAGATCATAGAGATAAATAAAAGACTAGAGAACGGACGGCATATTGATTTGACGAGCTCACTGGCCAGACAGGAAAACATGGTATTAAATATAGTAATTACACCCATGAATATTCATGAAACATAATCATGTAATTTCATGCTGATTCCATGACAGAGCTAGTTCACTAGGGCAATAGTTGACTGTTTCCCTACACCCTGTCCCAGAGTCAACAGGTAGGGTGTTGGTAATAAAACAATTGGAAATAGTTTGAACGTTTCCCTAAGAACCGCTCCAGGATACCAGTGAGGTTGAAATAAAAAACAAAATACTACATGGTTTGATCTTGGGGAATAGGGCACACTATTTTCCTTTGGTACTGGTTACAGGCCTATCACTCCAAACCCGAAGGGCTAGGGGTGATAGGCTAATAGCCAGTATTCAGGAAAATAGTGTGCCCTATTTCTCCCGAACCATGCAGTATTTGTATACTGGCCAAGCCCATTACAACGTTAAACATAAAAAATGCACTTTCTCATTGTTTCGCCGCATTCAGTTATAAAAGGTCCTCGGACATTCAAGAACATACTCAGGCATGTGGTTTTGGTCGAAAGTTTTATGTCGCAAAGATCAGACAAAATTTTTGTTTGCACATTATTCAAATAGGCATGAAAAAATAGTACTGTTTGGAGTTGCTATGATGTGTAACATTTGAGAACACATGTATAATGGCACAGTTCCAAAATTTCTATTAGTATGGACTTTATATTGGTAGGTGCGAAAGGGTATCCTCCATTTTGTGAGTTTTATATATACTGAATGATAGCATGGCCTGCCTGACAAATGTGCAAAATTTGGACGAATGACTGACACTAACTTTTGAATAGATAAACTAATCACTTTATAACTTGGTAGGCCGTATAAAATTACTCTTAGCTTGTGTTGCATTTACTTCAGATTACTGTGTATATTTATGAATAGGCTAGATCTGAGGTTGTATTGAGTCCATCCAACAATGCACAAGTTCTGAGAAATTTAACATACCTCAATAAGGTCATGTGATCCCACAAAAAACCTATGCTACCCTGACTTTACACTCATTTTAGCCCACAAATTGCTAGTATGGAATGTTTTAGCATGATCATGAATATCTTGTGGTTTATCTTAATCTTCGTGTACATTTTGTCCTAAGTACTGACATGTGTTTAGTACAGTACAGTATGGGCACATTGCAATGTATTATGGGATTGGTTCATAACACTCTCTGGGCTAGATGGAAGAAATGAGAATCTAACCTCAAAATCTACTACACAAAAGAATATGACAATATACAAAACATGCAATACACTCCCCAAATCTACAAAATAACAAAATTTTACCTGATTTTCAGACTTTCTCAACCCCTCCCTCCCCTGCCCCAACACACTTCAGGCATTATAAAGATGCAATTAAAGTTTGGGGAAATTTGGGTGATTATAAGAGACTTCCATCCAAAAGAAATCCCATCTGTGCATAGATAATAAAAATTTTATCTCTCTCTAATTTATTTGGCTCCTATATTTCAAACCCTTCAGACCTTTCAAAACACCCTCAGTGAACTCGCCAGATTTTTCAACGAGAGACATACATCGCAATTATGTTGACTGTGTCAAGTGGTTTGGGGAGTTCATCTTATCTAAGGTATGTGGGCATTTAAGAAAAACTTAAACAGCTGTGACATATGCAATTTTTATTGTTTCTTGTATAGTTTCAATTGGCAGTTTAAACTAACAAATGTGCATTTCCTAGAATATTGCATTGTAAGCAAACAAGTAATTTTTATGAGGTCACTATTCCATCATGGAACGGACATAAAAGTGGCGTTTCCATCTCTGTCCGTTAAATTACAATCGGGATCCCAATTCTATAATACACAATCGGTGTTTTTTGATGGACGATCAGTATGGCGATTCGCAGGTATATCTTACTAGACAATTACCAACCCTCTCCAATTTTGAAAATTGGGGGCACCTTAAAAAATTTGCCATTATTGCTTACTTATATAAATGTTAAATCTTCTTCCTAGTCGTGTGAGAATTGCATAGTTTGTTGGAAACCAGGACCATCTCACAGGCCATAGAGAAGCTAGCACAGAGACTCAACGGTCCCGTCCTGTCACAAGTTTGGTAACACAGTGTGACGAGCTGTACATGAGGTTTAGCTTAGACTACCCAAGAAGGTACCAGAAGAGTATCCATCTGATAACAACATTCCATTTTTGTGTCAGCTGCAAGCGGGCACTTTGGATTTTTGGTTGTGTGTGTGTATCTGTTGTGGTCCTGAACATGATGCCCACTGTTTCATTAAGGTATGCCCAAAATGGTCAGCATCACATTGCTTGGTTTATTCACATGCAATCCAATTTTTCATGACACTTAAATCAAAATAAATACAATGGCCTTGGTAGTGTGTCCCTGTGTTGGTAAGCATCATGTGACCTTGTGCGCCCTTGGCGACTTCAAGTCCGTCTGGTACCTTTTGGTGACCTTGATGACCTAATGTGACCTGTGATGACCTTGTGTGACCCTTGAGACCATTATTCCCCATTATCAAAACGCGTTAGGCCATCTTAAAGCAATATTAGCACATTTTTTTTTTGAAGGGGCCGCCCCCACTTTTTCAAAATTTGGAGTTTTTACACTGTTTGCTTTTGGTAACTGGCTATAAACTATACCTGGGAATGGTTTAAGCTCGAAAATGTCCTTGTGTCACAACGAAGGAATTTTGTACTACAATAAATATCTCCGAACATTGTCTTTTGAGGCGCGCTCGCGCGATCGCGCGCATCTAAAATGCCTTGAGTCCGAGCGATTTATTGGCGCATTCTTGTTTAAAAGGCCGGCTGCGAGTTTTCTACCCTCGTATTTGAGCCGGCCACCCAGCAAAATCTTCCTTTGGCAATATTTAATGATAAATGATCCAAAACACTATGCTTTACCAGTTACACACAATTTCAGAAGTGTTAACGGCTGTAAATCGGTGTCGAGAGGAAAAATATGCGGATATTACATGCACAAATGCTCGAATCCAATGGAAACACCGCATGGACGGTGTACGAAAAATGAACACGGACTAGTGTAAAATAATTCTGAGTACGTTGTAAATTTAAAGCCTTCGCACCGTTAATCGCACGTGGTTTTGTTTTGATTGAGCCAAGTTTTGATAGCTACGTGGCCTTGGTCGAAAGAAGTTGCGGGGTCCTACAAACATTACGGAAGTAGAATTTAGATAATATTTTCGACATCAGAAGAAACGATAGACGGTACCACCTTTCGTTGTCAAATTGCTTTGTTAACCTATGCATGAAACATGTTCAAAGAATGAAAGGTGCCGGTGAAATGCGTCACCCAATTACAAGTAAGAACATACTTGACAGTGACACACTTTTGAATGGATACGTTATCAAGCGTCGTGAATCACCATTATTAATAAAACAAGATCTTACTCCAATTATTTTAATAATTCTGACTAAATCGACTGACTGTTGCAACTAGGTTCAACATTTGTTACGGATATGTGTGGACTTGTTCGTGCATGCCCAGTGTACTCTCCCTAGTCTAGACTAGAAGATCCCTTTCAAATTACAAAAAACTTTCACTCATGTTCGAGGTTCAAGGCCGTTTATGAATTCCTTGAAAATTGATACACTTGAAAGATAACATCTACATTATGGTTAATTTGATTAAATCTTGAGTGACCGTCAAGTATAACTTAACTTGTACTAACTTGATTGCAGTATTAACAATGCTTATTGCTACACCTGAATTGAAAATACATGAGCTACACTGCTTCTGGTCCCAACTCCGTTGTTATATTCAGCCGGTCTTGCTTGCTGTGCTGCTCTATGCTTTGAAAATCATGTCCCAGCCAGAGTTTGGGAGCTTTTAAAACTCCTTCTTGCCGCTCGCCTCAAGGTGCCCAGATGAGCTTTTTAATGCCTCTGACAATTTCAAAAGACGGTGTCTGTTATCGGGGATCCCCGATAATAATTCAACGGCTGCGGAAACGGCCTTCCAATGTGAATAGCCGGGAATAGCACCATGTACGTGCTACATCTTCATCCTTGTTGGTTTTTAAAGTTCGGGCAAGTCAAGTTATAGGTTCATTTTCTCGAGGTGGACTATTTCATATGGACGGACATAAAGGTAGCATTTCCGCTCTGCCGTTAAGTCCAATGCTGGGACATCCCAATTCTAATTACAAAATCGCTTATTTTGTGATAACCTACTCATGTTTAGTCATTCTCGTTCGGCCGTATATTTTTCCTATGACAATTACCACGTAACTGTGCAAAAATATCAATTTTTGAAATGGGGGGCGCTCTTCAAAAATGTCCGAAGATTACTTTAATTACGGCCTGTGTAATTCTTGTTTGTATTTTTCAATGAAAAGTTACTCGAAAATTAAAATATTCTTAGCAAATTCTTGAAAAAATCTCAGAAGCTGAATGCAACTGATTTTGGGTAGTGAGGGTGTCACCTTTACCAAAAAAAAGTGAGTTTTATCGTATGGGTGAGGAAGTCAAAGGTCAATAACAGGGGTCAAATTTTGAAATTGATCCAATCATGTTGAAAATTACCAGTTAAGATTTCCATTCACTAGGATTCCAAAAGGTTAGTTTGTACTTCTGGGCCGAAAGTTTTGGTTTAGAGGCTAAAACAGCAAAAATCATAACAACGGTCATTTTCAGTTTTACAGGGGTCAATTTTTAAATTACTCCTTTGGATAAAAAGGTGCCATTATTTGATGGAGCTCTAGATTAAAATAAGGAATAGTTTTACTGTCTTTAAATGTTTAGTTCCCTATGTAGGGGCACAAGGTCACCCCTCCAGTGCCATTCCATGGGGCTTGACTTGTTTTCCCCCTACTACCTGTAAAAGTGCAGGGTTGAATCTTTCTCTATCTCTCTCTCTCTCTCTGTGTAGATCGCATTTTTCATGCGTGTGTGATGCGTCACATGCAACATCACAGACACGCATTACCATGCGTATACAGTTTTTTTTTTTTACTAAGGATTGCTTAAAAGTAATTCTCTACTGTATCCGGAGCCCACAACAACACAAAAAAAAAGGGAACATAAGGCGGGATACCCACTCTAAGAAAGCCAAACGTGGGCAATTCACTCCCGATGTCTTTTGGTAGACGACTCTTGACTCTGAATGATGCTGACGTCAGAGTCATACGTGTTTGCAGGTCCTGGCTCTGGGGCACCCAGAGTAGGCAAGATGTTCTGTGGGCCTCTGGCTTAGACGACCCAACACGCAAGGTTAGTAATTTGTGATTATCATTCCTTTCTTTAATTATGTTCCTCTGCTTAAGGGTTTTGATGGTTTGGGGGTTCCTCTTTGTGCCTATTTTAAAGGTTGACTCAGAGATTTCAAATATTAATTATTTTGTGTAGTGTAAAAATATGGACTAAGACTAAAGATAGTCACCTAAATGCCCAATTCCAAAGATTTAGATGAATCAGAACTTTCCGTTTAGATGCGAACCATTTATGTATAGTATCACAGTGTCATAGGACACTGGTGTCTTCAATATTCCGGATCCAAAAATTTATAACAAGTTGTGGGATTTCTATGAAGACTTCGATTTGAGCATATGTAGTTCACACAGTTATTAGTATATGGCAAGCACTATTATATGCATAAAAACCAATTTGTTTAAAATTAAGGGCGCCCTCCTCGAAAAATCTCTGAGTCAGCCTTTAAGAAAACTAGAAGTATGGCTGATATAAAACACATTCTACATGAGGGCAGGACATCGGCTCCTAATTACATGTTTTTGTGAGGACAACCTAATTTCGGTGAGTTTAATCCAGGTGATTGTGAGCATGAACTTCAAAAAATTTCAAGCTGTATATCTGACACAAACACCGGAATGTCCAAAAAACATGCTGCAGTGAATCAAGAAAAATCAGAATTTTATTGTCTTTGCCACGCCCTGTGGTTTTGAAAAATCTGCCTTCAATGACGGTAGATTGGGTGACACCTCTGTTCCGGACCATCTGTATGTGTAAAGAAGCTGTGGGGTTATGTTTGATTCCATCATGAAGTGGTCTAATCAGATGGTGGTATAACCGTAAAATGTGTAAAGTTCACATTAGGGCGACGAAAAAAGAAAACCTGTTTTTAGGGCGAGCGGACCTTAAAGGTAGGGTCGGTCGGGCGATTTTTTCTTTTTTTTCTTTTTTTTCTTTTATGGAGCTCAAATTGGCCTAAAATAGCCCCAAATTGGAACAATCAAGAGAAAAAATGAAATTTTTTTACAAATGTTCTAAAAAATATTTGACAAATTGATTCAATTTGGGCTAAAAACAGGCGATTTTACATGATTGTTGGAAAAACTAAAAAAAAAAAAATCTGCAAAAATGAAAAATCAGGGTCGGTCGGGCCCATAAAACAGGGGTTTTTATTTTGGTCGCCTTACTGACATAGTCATAAGTTTATCACTTTTGATGCTTGAAACCATTCTGTGCGATCGTTGGTCTTATCCCAATGGACTTGCCAACTCATACTATACAGCGCCAATGAAAGAGATCTCAAAAGGCTCCAGGCACTCTGCGAAACAAGGCTGTGTATTCGGTGTTCACATGCGGGCGTGACCGAGCTCTTTGGGGAGTGAGTTGGAACTTTACTATAGCTCATGCTTATAAACCATTCGGTAGATTCATAACTACCAAATTAGTGTTGGCAAGCTCATCACAACTTGTTGATCATTTTCAATGGTTCCTGTTAAGGAAGACCAGATACAAAATCCTTATGTGTATAAGTGTCTACACGGACAGGCTCGCATACCTTACATACCTGAAGGTACAGTCACACAGAAGGACAGCCAACCTCTTCCCGACTACACAGACCCAATTTTTTTCAAAAATCGGTTACAGTCGGTCAAACTTGCAAAATTTACAATTTTTATCATCGAGCAGGGATGATGAGTCTGCGAGGTTTCCAGTCATGAGACAAGGGATGCTGAAAACCTAGCAGTAGGCGACAGCATCATGAAATCAATAAGATCAAGCATGTTTAATGGCAACCACCACTTGTTCCGTCCCCGATCAGTCGCCAACCTTGAAACGACCGCAAAAAGTTGGGACATGTCGCTGTCAAGATGCTCGTCGATTGGTCGCCGCGTTGTTGACGACAAGAAAGGTACCACCCTCACATCGAAGAAACCAGCAGGACATTGACCCAAACCTATTCCCAAACTAAACAAGACCACAATTTCGTTCCAAATCGGCTGCAGTCTTGTGAAACTTTACAAAATTACAAGTAAGGATGCTCAACTTGCCTAGCAGTAGGAAAAATGCATCTTAAATCAAAAGATAAAGCATGGCACTTCTTCAGTTCCCAATCAGTAGAGACCTTAACAAAACAGCACAGTTGTGGCATGTTTGCTGTCAAGAGCTGCAAGTCAGCGTGATTAATCTTTGTAGTCGATCACGAGTTTAGCGCCGATTTAACATGTCAGTTGGCTTGCATTCTTCTCTTACCGCTTTGGAGCAAACTCATTGCCGACCATTTTTCAAACTGCAACAACCACTCATGATGCGCGTCAAATCATAGGATACTCTTCCAAACCGCTCATGTGTTCAAGCCGACCTTCCGAGTCCAAAACCAGCCATGATTTTTTTTTAAACTGCCACATGCTCCCAACCACACAAGACCATGGAAGTCTGTACAAGACAGTCCCAGACTTGGCCAAAAACTACACCTGAAAAGAAAATACTCACCGTTTTCGAAAATGGCAATCGGCACCAGGTCTTAAGCAGTCTGGAAGTGGTTTTTAGGCAAATAATCTTTAAGACTACAGAAGATTGTACAGAAACAGTCCCAGACCTTGTCCAAACTACACATGAAAAAGAAAAAAATGCTCACGATTTTCAAAATTAGACAATCGGCATCAAACTTGAGCAGTCTGGAAGTGGTTTTCTAGCAAAAATGGCCTGTGTAACTGCGGCCTTACTGTAGTCTAAATTTGTATGTGATGGACAGTAATTCTGATGGTAACAAGACGAAGGTACGGTCTTTTTTATGATGTTACACAGCTTCTTATACCTTTTACAAGCATAGATTGGTGACAGATAATTCAACGTTATTGGTCCTATAGGGTGAAACAAAGCTCCACTTAAATCAGAGCAGGCACCTTCTATTCAGGTCTAAATACTTCCTGAAAACATACTTATTCCTGATGCTTAACAGTTTGTGAATTTGGATTTTCCTAGAAAGGAAAATGTCTGTCTGATATTTGGAAAAATTGGTAGGGATGGAAGTAAGTAACGTAGGATACATTATACATCAAAATAGTTGAAAATTGTTCACATTGTTGAGTATTTTGCCCTTTCAATTTTCCGCCCAATAGCTTATCTTTGAAAACGATTACGACAAATCCAAGTCGCCAGCAAATGGTGACGTCAAAGTGTTGACCATACATATCGCAGTGTTGCCACTTTCTATTCGAGTGAAACTCATAGATGTGTTTTATTCAATAATAATTAAACACAACGAATGAAAAAACAAAATATGTCTTCTGTAACTTATTTCAACTTTTATTAATTACTTAGTAATCATCAATATTACAGTTGTCAGCAATGACAAAAAATAACAATTCGAGTCAACACAATGTTTTCTTCCTCACATTGAAGCACTTGGTGGAAATATTAAGAAAACTAAATGTTGCATCCCTTCTCCAGCTGTCGCAAAAACCTAAAATATTTCGTCAACACCACTATAGTAGATTAACCCATCGTGTCACCTCTAGTACTCTCCCGAAGGTACTAGGGCATTGAATGGAGGGGCAGTTGCAGTGGGTGGAAATTAAAATTCCACGGTAAAACCTATTGAAACATATAGTCCGATAGCCAGAGAAAAATCAATCTATTCTTTATAATGAAAGCATTCAAATCAATGTACGCATTAGCAGCTTACATTATCTCTCAAAAGATTCTGACTTAATCGCATTTGCTCAGTGGTATTTCAAATGTAAGTCACTGACTTTTTATCGAACACAAAAGTTTCGCACTCTCTTTTAAAAATGTCAAATGAAAAGCCAGATTATCTTAGGTGTTCATTGAAAACAGGTGAATCGGCCAAATAGTTTCCTTCTGTCTCCTCCCAAGTAATCGACGCTGTCCAAAACTTTTCTTCTGGTTATGGTTGAATCTACTATAGCTCATGCTTTAACCCATTCAGTAGATTCATTAACTCCAAAAATAGTGTGGGCATAGTGTAACTTTTCATGCATACACAAAAATCTAATTTGCACCGCAGTGGTCATCACTTTGACGTCACAAGGGAGAGCAAAATTGGGCGCTTTTGATCATGAAGCATGGCGAAAAATCGACCCGTTTCTTTTGCTAAAAAAGCAAAAAATTAAAATGCCTCTATTTTGTTAATTTAATAAAATTGATATTTGGTTCGGGAATTTGTGATGTATGTACATATATTGATGAATGTAAGTCAAACTGAGCTTGACAAAAATTGGGACATAGTCCTTTAATATGTGATAGCAATATTTATTTTGAGATGTAGCCAAACAGAGGAGAAAGGTTTCTTTTTTTCATAGTGTTTTGCACACCCTTCATTGATTATATCTTTGCCAATTAATTGGTCATCTCGATGGGGTTCAGCAAAATGTAGCTTTTTAAAATGGTGCATACAGTTACATGGAAAAGTAAACAAAGATCTGACCGACTAAGCCTCATTTTGCTTGATTCCACATTACATATGCTTGTATGCCATGTTGGATATTAATGTTGATATTTTAAGTATTTGTTGTAAGGTGATGGGTTCTCTGTAGAGTCCATAGAAAGTGCAAGTATTATTATTAGTGTAAAATTATTTGTCACATGTGTTCAGTTGAATGAAGGCAACTCTGCATTGTTTAGGTGAGTCTTGCTACAATTAAAGGAGATTAAGCTTTTGTATAAAACACTTCATTTCTGGCTCTCTCTACCCACAGAGTAACCAAGCTTGTCCATTCAACTGCCAAGCAGGCACTCCGCCAAACGGCCATGAGCCGCGATGGAAGCGTCTTCTCTCGTCACAGACGACGCTGCGTATGGAGATGGACAGAGTAGTCGCCAGGTGATCATATAGACGCAATTGCCTGCATTTAGTTGTGACTGGAGGACATCGAATGAATAGCATCGCCATGATGGCCATTGACACTTTGGAATATTTATTCTGAGCCACAAAGGCAAGACTTCTGTTAATATTGAGATAGCCTGGTGTTGCACAGTAAAGGTGTGCAGTTGAGCAGAAGTAGGAGAACAATTTAATGCCTGAAAACTGAAGTCCTACAGAATAAGAACTGAGGCTTTAGATTGACTACTATTTAGGAATCGTGGTGTCATTTTAATAACAAATGAGACCGGACTGTTAAGGTAGTGGCTAACATGTCCCTGTTGTAACCTGTTTGAAACACTGGCAGATCAACGGTGCCATGCTACCGGGGTGGGGAGAAAACAGAATGGCCCAAAAACTTGACTGATTGTAGGTTTTTCTAGGACACAAGGAGGTGCACGAGCATCTGTACACACCCCCATGGAATCGGCTGTGTTTGAAAGAGAACATCAAACCTGGCGATAGTCAATGCTACCTACGTAGCTGAAGCCAGTGTGATGTAACAGTGTATTTTGATTTACCTGTGAATTGCTGATGGCCAACCTGCACTGTCGGGACTTTAAAAAAGCTTACATCTAAAAATATCTCAGTATATATTAGTATTAGTATTACCCGTTCGTCTTACTGTTGATAGTTTCTGTCAAATAATTTTTATTAAATTTGATTAGATCAATATATACAGAAAGAATTATGTAAGGACTTCTGGCATTAGGAAAGGGGTTATATTTAAGTTATTAGTCAGTAGATAGGTCCAAGTTAGTCCTGACCGTAAGTTGAGTATTATACACAGTTTTTTTTGCTGGAAATGATAGATTAGTGTGTATAGAATACCCAATCTTCCGGGTGCCACATGGCATCCTTGGGCATTTTGAGAAATCCAAGATGGCGTCGCCATTAATGATAATATATATTAACCCTAATATCAAACTCTGGAGTTTCTAGAATACTAGGATCCAATTAAAAAATAGTGTATGGCACTGGTAAATAAGTAATAAATTTCAAAGTTCCTATCCTCTCCCTCCCCCCCCCCCCCCATCCCCCCCCCTCTCACCCGCCCCCCCCCCCCGCTCCCAATGGAAGCCAAATCTTAATGTTAAAATATCCCTATACAGCAAATACGGTGATAAAACAATGACACGAAGTACTTAGATGATGTGTTAGACACAATAAATGTTTTATGATACTTTTAAAGTTGTAACTGACGTCAATCAATAGGCAGCCAAAAACGTGAATATCTTCCAACAAAGCACTTGACACAAATTTCTAAGATTACCTTCAAGTATAAATTATGGTGTCAATGAAACAATTAGAAGTACCATGACATCCCAGTGATACCAGGTAATCCCGTATTAAATAAAAATGTGGTCAAATATAAATTGAGTGCATATATGTGAAAAAATGTTAATTCCTATGGTATTTTGACAAATTTGCACCATATTGGTTTTATTGCGATTTTGGCACATTGAAAAACAAATGGAAATGTATTTGTACTGGTAGATCAAGTACATGTCTTAATGTTAGTGACACATGATTTCGATTTGAAGGCTTAATATTATTAAAATTGTGTCAGGTTGTAATTTTTTTGAAGATGTTTAGTTTTTGGCTGCATAGGATGAGGTCATTTACATTTAAAAATTATCAGAATACAATGTATTGTGTCTAACAACATAAAACTAGGTAATGTCATGTAGATTTTTTATCCCAGGTATTTGCTGTGATAGGGGCATATTTAAAATTATGGGATTTGGCTTCCATTTTGAATTGAAGTATGATATGTTACAGTGCCCTAACTTGTTCATTGGGATCCTATATTATATTAGTAACTCCATATTGGGTAAATAGGGTTGATATCTAATTATCATTTATGGCGACGCCATCTTGATTTCTCAAAATGCCCCAAGGAGACAAGGTGGCACCTGACAGATTCTTATTCTACATACACTAATCTATCATATTCAGCAAAAAATAGTGTGTAATACTTCAATGTACGGTCACATGAAAGTTCTCTCTTTTTGAGACATCACATATTAGCTTTACATAAAGGTATGCCCACAACAGTAGCCTTTTTTCAGCAATTTTGTGCGCAATGATACTTTCGGAACAATCCAAAAGATCTACTATGAAGCCTAGAAATGTAAAATACTTTTTCTAAATCCATATTATACTTTTTTGCCCATATTGAAAAATGCGGTACTGTGATTCATCGAATTTCGACTGATGCCCTTTAAAGGTTGCTGTTCCAATATTTCATTTGGGGCACCCCCACCCAAATTCCCCAGAAATTTTGATACCAGATGAAAAGGACATACTTCTCAGGACCACTTAGCAATCCGTTTGCATGTGTTATGAGTTTGCTTGTGGTCAAAATTGTTAAGTTTTTTCATGTGTGTTGTGTTGTGTCAAAAATGTTAAGTTTTTTTTTAAATGACCTCAATTGAAAGTTTAACTCAATTGGAACCAAACTTCGTCATAGGTGCACAATGGGGATCCTCATATGTTGATGAGGTCAAAGGCATGTTGAAAAGTCAAAGGTCATGTGAGGTCAAGTTGAAAAATGGGCTAAAAATGTAAATGATCTAAATTGAAAACCTTTAAGTTTAATTGGAACCAAACTTTTGTCTTAGGTGCACCATACGGATCCTCATATGTGATGGATCAAAGGTCACGTGCCAGGGTCAAAGTCATGGGGCGGTCCCACAGCTTATTATTCTTGAAATATAGCGAGCCGAAAGCCGAGAACCGCGAAATTATAGTTCTCATTGTAGTTCCTGAAATTAAGCTTCCATATCAATTTCTTTCCCAAACGATATTGGACAGAAAATTGCCGTTTTAATGGTTAACCATCAATATTACACAGTAGGGAATAGGGCCTTGCAATGTGCATTATCGCTTCTGCCTATCAAAATTGCAAATTCTTTCCCATGAGACCTTGGTGGTAAGTGTATGCAGGCTCTCATATCAGAGGTACACAACCACAATACACATAAATCAGAACAGGCACCTTTTTAAATTACCATAATGGTTGCAAAGGCTTTCAACTCACAGGAGAGCTGAAAAATTTTAAGCATTTCGCATGGGCAACTCTACCCATAGTTCGGCTGTACATGCAGCCATTATAGTGCTGTATGCATCATTTCAAAAGCTTCATTAGAACAACTTCAAAATTTGGAGGAATAAACATTCAGTTTTCTATTGCATCTAGTATTTTGAGGTACTCGAGTAGAAATTCATGGTTTTAGATTGTAGGCAGTGGGGATTCCAAAAAGAGGCCACAGGGAAAATTACCACTTTTCGCCAAATCTGCCCCTGTGCCCCATCCTGGGGCCCCATCCCCCTCTCCCCCCCCCCCCCCCCGCAAATCTGGGTGCTATAAATATGATAATGTAATCTTCAACCAGAAAAAAAAATGGCCGACTGCAACATTGCCTATTTTTTCTGCTGTGAACATCTTATTCACCGGTAAGTCTAATGATATACTTTTCAGTCGCAGCAAGCAATTCTGCTTGTGAGGCATGGTAAGGCTTGATCTTGGGTCAAAAATCTGTATTGCGCAAGCCAATGATGCTGCAAACTGGAGCTCAAATCGCCAAGTCAAGGCTTGTCTACTTTGTAATTAGAATTTTGTTGAAGAACCTTGAAATGTGTTTTTGTATGAAATACATCTGTATTTTTAAGACAGCATATTTGTTGCAACTTGAGTGTTATTCAAAGGTTTAGAACTCGCGTAATCGAAAGCAAACTATGTTTTGCTTGAATTACTCAGAGTTCTAAACGTATGAATAACACTCAAGTTGCACAACAAACATAATGCTGTATTAAAAAATACAGATTTATCATACAAAACACATTTCAGGTTTCTTCAACAAATCTAATACAACAGTAGGACCAAAATCCTTGACTTTGGCGATCTGAGATTCCAGTTGCAGCAAGCGATTGGCTTGCGCATACAGATTTGACCCAAGATCAAGCGTTACGCATGCTCACAAGCAGAAATGCTCACTGCGACGAAGTATATCATGGACTTACAGGTGAATAAGAGTCAAAGCAGAAAAAAATAGGGAATGTTGCAGTCAGGCCATTTTTTTCTGGTTGACGATACCTTATCATATTATAGCCAACAGAGTGGCGGGGGGGTGGGGGGCGGGGAGGGGGATGGGGGCCCCAGGATGGGGCACAGGGCAGGGATTTGGCGAAAAGTGGTAAATTTTCCCTGTGGCCTCTTTTGAATCCACCACTGCTATCAATCCATGAATTTCTACTCTAGTACCTCAATAAACTAGATGCAATGAGGAAACTGAATGTTTATTCCTCCAAATATTTGAAGTGTATAATTAAGTTGTGAAAATTATGCATAAACCACCATATAAATGGCTGCATGTACAGCGAAAACTATGGGTAGAGTTTGCCATGCGAAATTGCTTCAAATTTCATGCTCCTCCTGTGATTGAAAGCATTTGCAAACCCATTATGGTTAATTTAATAAAGTTGCCTGTTCTGATTATGTGTATTGGTTGTACCTGATGATGAGAGCCTGGCATACCTAACCACCAAGTATCATGGGAAAGAAATTTGCAATTGATAGCAGAAGCGATAATGCACATTGCAAGGCACT
This sequence comes from Ophioderma brevispina, assembly GCA_023653785.1. Lineage (NCBI taxonomy): Eukaryota > Metazoa > Echinodermata > Ophiuroidea > Amphilepidida > Ophiodermatidae > Ophioderma > Ophioderma brevispina. Next base: position 25,638 of record JAMKCH010009059.1, read on the forward strand.
ATCACTACTGTGTAATATTGAGGGTTAACATTTAAAACGCCAGTTTTCTCCATGAATCTTGGGAAAGAAATTGCTTATGGAAGGAAAGTTAAGGAGGACGACAATGAGAACTAGAATTTCTCGGTTATCGCTTCGCGCCGCTATATTCAAAGAATATAAGCTGTGGGGCCGCCCATGACCTTTGACCCTGCGCACGTGACTTTGATCTCATCAAAATATGAGGGATCGCATGGTGCACCTAGGCCAAAAAGTTGGTCCAATTGAACTAAAGTTTTACAAGTTAAGACAATTTTACATTTTTAGCCCATTTTTTTCAACTTGAACCTCACATGACTTTTGAACTTTCAAATGACCTTGTGACCTATCAACATATGAGGGATCCCAATTGGCACCTATGACAGAGTTTTGGTCAATGAAGTTAAACTTTTCCAATTGAGGCCATTTAACAAAAAAAAACTTAACAAAATGTTGACCACACACAACACAAATGAAAAAACTTAACAATTTTTTGACACACACAAAAATACATACACATGCCAAAAGAGATGCTAAGTGGTCCTGAGAAAAAGTATGGCCTTTCATCTGGTTATCAAAATTTATGTTGGGTGAATTTGGGTGGGTGGTCCCAAATGAAATATTGGAACAAGCACTTAAGGGCAATCAGCGCGAAGATTCGGTGAATCACAGTACCGCATTTTCAATGATGGGCCAGAAAAGTAATATATGGATTTAGAAAAAGTAGTTACATTCTAGACTTTCATTAGTATGATCTTTTGGATTGTTCGAAAGATATCATGGCCACAAAAATGCTGAAAAAGGGGTCTTATGGTGCCTACCTTTATGTAAAGCTAATATGTGATGTCTAAAAATAGAGGAGAAAAACCTGTATGTGACGTAACGGTGAGTATCTAAACACTATTTGTGATATGATAGATTAGTGTATGTAGAATAAGAATCTGTAAGGTGCCACTTGGGCATCTTGGGCCTTTTGGAGAAATCCAAGATGGCGTCGCAATAAATGATTAATTATTATTCAACCCTATATTATCAAAAATATGGAGTTACTAGATATAATAGAGGATCCCAATGAACAAGTGTAGGCACTTGTAACATTTAAGTCATACTTCAAATCAAAATGGAAGCCAAATCCAATAATTTAAAATATGCCCGATAACAGCAAATACCTGGGTATATAAAAAATAGACATGAAATACCTAGGTTATGTGTTTAATGACCCACAATAAATGTATCTGATAATTTTAATTGAACATTGACCTAATCAATATGCAGCCAAAAACGTAAACATCTTCAAAAAATACTGGACACAAATTTTATAAAGTTATTTACAGCCTTCAAATCAAATCAAGTTTTTTTGTTTATGTCAATAACTTAGGAAATGTACCTTTGATCTTAACCAATGTACAATAATACCATTCCATTGTTTCAATGTGCCAAAATCGAAATTAAAACCAATGTGCAAAGTTGTCAAATACCATAGGAATTACATTTTTTCAAATTATATTGCACTCAATTTATAATTTGACACATTTGAGGTTATCGGGTTACTTGGTTTCACTTGGTTATGATCATAGGACATTTCATTGTTTCATGAACAATGATTTATACTTGAAGGTAATATTTGAGAAAGTTTGGGTCAAGTGCTGTGTGAAGATATTCACGGTTGGCTGCCTATTGATGACGTATGTTACAACTTTAAACGTATCATAAATACATTCTATTTGGCTAACAACATAATCTAAGAATTCGTGTCAATTGTTATCGCACGTAGTTGCTGTTATAGGGCCTATTTTAAAATTATTAGATTGGCTTCCATTTGAATTGAGTATGGACTATGTAACAAGTGCCATACACTAGTTTATTGGATCCTATAGTTATCTTAAAACTCCATAGTTTGAAATATATGGTTTGAATATATAATATCATAATGGCCGCCATCTGGATTCTCAAATGCCCAAGGATGCCCAGGGGCACCGGGAAGATTCTTATTCTACACACCACTTAATCTGATCATTTTCAGCAAAAAAAAAGATTGTTGTATATACTCACTTTACGGTCTCAGGACATTAAAACTTGGACCATTTCTACCTGACTAAAAACTTAAAATATAACACCCTTCCTGAAGGCACAGAAATGTCCTAACATAAATCATTTGTAAATTTTGATCAATCAAATTTAATTAAAAAAATTATTTGACAGAAACTATCAACAGTAAGACGACGGGTAATACTAATATAATAAATACTGAGTATTTTAGATGTAGCTTTTTAAAGTCCCGAACAATTTAAGGTTGGCCATCAGCAATCACAAGGTTTAATTCAAATAAAATGTGACAGCACAACTTGGCTTCAAGCTTGATACGTAAGGGTAGCATTGACTATCAGCCAGGTTTGATGTTCTGCTTCAAACCACAGCGATTACATGGGGGGTGTACAGGAATGCTCTGTTGCACCTCCGTGGGTCCTAGGAAACAACCTACATTCAGGCAGTTTTTGGGCCAATTTTGTTTCTCCCCACCCCGGTCGCATGGCAACCTGGGATATGACCGTGTTAAAAGTGTGACAACATGGAAAATGTTAGACACTACCTAACAGTCCGGTCTCATTGGGATTAAAAATGAAACCACGATTCCTAAATAAGTAGACAATCTAAATCCATCAAGTTCTTATTCATGTAGGACTTAGTTTTCAGGCAGTAATAATTGTTCTCCTACTCTGCATCATAAAACTGCACAGCCTTGGGTGTGCAACATCCACAGTGCTAATCAATAATTAACATGGTCTTGCCTTTGTGGCTCAGAATAAAATTATTCCAAAGTGTCAATGGCCATAATGGCGATGCTATTCATCGATGTCTTCCAGTCAAATAAATTGCAGGCAGGTTGAGTCTTTAGGATCACCTGGCGGAACTACTCTGTCCCATATCCAGAAGCAGCTGTGTCTGTGACAGGAGAGAAGACGCTGCATCGCGGCTATGGCCGTTTGGCGGATTGCTGCTTGGCAGTTGACAGGGACAAGCTTGGTTACTCTGTGGGGTAGAGAGAGCCAGAAATGAAGTGTTTATTACAAAAGCTTAATATCCTTTAATTTGTAGCAAGAAACTCACTAAACAAATGGCAGAGTTGCCTCATTAAGACATGAACAAATGTGACAAATAATTTACACTAATTAATAATAATGGCATTTATATGGAACTCTTACAGAGAAAACATCACTTACAAACAAATAATTAAAATACAAAATTAATATACACCCCATGGCGACAGCATAGTGATGTGCCATCAAGCAAAATGAGGCTGAAGTCAGAAGATCAGATTCTAGTGTTAATTTTCCATGTTAACTGTATGCACCCATTTAAAAAGCTACATTTTCGCTGAAACCCTCGAGATTGACCATAATTGCAAAGATATTAAAGGATATAATCAGATGAAGGGTGGCAAAAACAATATGAAAAAACAGACATACATTTTCTCCTCTGTTTGGCTACATCTCAAATAAATATTTGCTATCACATATTAAAGGAAAATATGTCAAGATTTTGTTAAGCTCAGTTTTACTTTAATTCATAAAATAGATGTACATACATCACGAATCCCAAAAAAATAATACAAATTTGATGTAAAAGTAACAAAATAGAGGCATTTTAATTTTTGCGTTTGAACATACGAAGAAAACGGGCAGAATTTTTCGCCATGCTTCATTGATCAACAGCGCCCAATTTTGCTCTCCTTGTGCACGTCAAAGTGATGACACTTGACTGGTGAAAATTGATTTTGTGTATGCAATGAAAAGTTTACACTATGCCCAACACTATTTTGGGAGTTATGATCTAACCGAAATGGGTTAAACATGGCTATAGTAGATTCAACTCACAGTCACCAGAAGAAAAGATTTGGACTAGCGTCGATTACTTGGGAGCGGAGACAGAAAAAGAAAATATGTGGGCGATTCACCGTTCATGAACACACTAAGATAATCTGGCTTCATGTGACAATTTTAGAAAGAGAGTGCAAGACTTTTGTGTTCGATCAAAGTCAGTGAATTACATTGAATACCACTGAAGCAAATACGCTTAGTCAGAATATTTGAGGAGATAATGTAGCTCTAAATGCGATTACGTTGATTGAATGCTTTCATTATAAGAATAGGAATTTGATTGCTAGCGGACTACAT
>JAMKCH010009060.1:0-30098 GCA_023653785.1 Ophioderma brevispina
CAGCCATTGCAGGAGAATGAACGAATAATAGAGGTCGTAGATGATAACGAGTAGTGTTAAAGAAAATGTTGACCTCTGGTTTTGGTTCCAGAACTTTTGACAAACAGCTAAATGTCCAGGGAATCAGAGTATAATATTGGTTACTTTGGTAACTTTTTAGTTTTATAACCGTAGTCTAAAAATAGATTTTTTGACCAAAAAAACACTAAAAAACGGCATTTTTGGGAAAAAATTGCAATTACTCCAAAAAATCTTTGGCTTACACGTTCTGACTTGGGTTGACGAAAACTTCAATGCTTTAGCCATCAGAAAACAATCTTATTGAATCCAGGAGCGCTGCCGTTTTTTGCTACCGGTTGGGCAAAAATGCCTTTTTTGGACTCAAAATTGGCCTAAAATGGCCCAACATGGGCAACTTTGACCAATGTTTCCTAGATTAGGAATGGGCTATAATGGGTTGGATTTTTTGTTTTATTTTTGCAACAGTTTTTTTGTATTCCATTTACTCTATCTCAACATGAAATGACAATTTTTTTTGCTGGGTCCTAAGAAAAAAAAGTGCGCCGGGCCAAAATCCAAAATGGCCGCCGTTTTCCCTGAAAAATAGGGTTGTTGTCGACAAGGCTTTGTCGACAATATTGTCGTGGCATGCATTTATTCTTGCTGTCGACAAGCATGGACTGATTGTCGATAAAAATCCTAGTTTAAAATACCTTATATAAGCTTAAACATCGCCGATTTTTAGCGATTTCCTCACCAATTTTCTATATTTTTTCAGCTATCTTTTAAGTCGTGCGTCGGCGTAGCCATCTTTTTTGCAAACAAATCCCAGTTACCACTGCGCAGTGTCTAAGGAACGGGGCAATCCCGTATGACGTAGACGAACTCACTCGAACATGGCAGAGCAATCGCGAAAATATACGCTTACCCTTTGAAAATCCCTTTTACTTATGACGTAAAGTAGCACGGACTCCCGACTGACTCGTGAAGCCGAGCCGGACTTCGGCATAATCGGAAGTCTGAATAATGTCAAAATACGACGAAGAAAAAGAGTGGGAATCAAACAACGTAAGTTATAGGGTACGGCGCGGGGTGGGGACTTTATTTTTCAGCTCAAAATATTACATATTTTGTACGTTAAATGTAAAAGAGTTGCACCGTTTAACTCCTTCACTATTAAGACAATATGGTTGGAATAAAAGCTTATTTTGCTGGCGGGTATCGCGATGTTCAGGGTACTGAATTTTGTGCCGTGCACTAACTACAAGTAGGCCAATGCCTACAGGAGTAAAAGTTGCTGTTGACTACGCTCGTGTACAATTGCCAAAACATGGAACATGGCGAACTCCTAGTGACGTAAAATCGTTTTTTATTTAGCCTTTGGCGAAACCACCTTGTCGACGTCGGATCTTGAAATTTGACGATTGTAGACAATAAAAAATCCTACCGACAACAACCCTACTGAAAAATAACATTTTCGACCAGAACTTTGTCATTGGTGGGTCTCTTGGGTGGTTTGGTATCTAACCGATGTTTTGGGGGTCAAGATTCCATGTATGCAGTTAAAATTACTGTAAATATGCAGTTATTGAATAAGGCACATTTTTGATAATTTTTGCCATATATAATGAGGGGTGAGCTGTATGTCAACGATTTACCTAGAGAAGCGTATATTCTCCCCAGAAAAAGGCATTCCTAAAAAAATTATCTTATTTTTCAAGGAAGTTAATGAGGTGTGAAGAGATAATTGTTAGAAACACGTAGGATTTTATAGAACGCCTAATTTTTGATATTTTTCACATCTTCCCAGAATTGTAAACAGGTGGCAAACCAAAAGACTTGACCCACACGCAACGTGCAAAAAACTAGAATCCTTTTAAAGAGACAGGTAGGTACTCCTTGGGGGCACTTCTATGGTGTCTGCATTGATTTTAAAACCTTTGTAAATCATGCGGACAGTTTTGTAAAGTCAGGAGAAAAGGATGGTATAAACTTCAGTTTCCCTGTGTACCTAATGATAATCTTTGATAAAACGTGGACACAGAGTGATTGATGAATTGCATAGGAATTTTTTCTTGGTCAAAATTCCTGAGATGAGGACACTGTGAGGAAATTATAATTTGAACAAAATATTATTTTTGGAATCTTAACATTTTATGCGGTGGTGGGGGACCGGCGGTCCCATGGATTTTGTAGCCTGCACGAACGATACACACACAATACAAAGGATCCATAATTGACATAACAAAAAATTCTTACCAAACCCTGTTCCCATCACTGCACCAAAAGGCTAGACAATAGTTTAAGGTTTTACAGACAAGCACAGTAAATACTGGACCCCACATAACCGTGACATGCAACTTAACCCTTACATCTGTACCCACATAGTTATAGACACTTAAACCGGCTGCCATAATGAAAAAAAAAATTGGGATGGGTTGCTTTCTTGTATGGCATCTCTGAAAAAAACAACTTACTTTTAAAAATGCTTCTTAAAATAAACCTAATTAAACACAGATTTATTTTAAAGTACTTACAACAGACTACAAATGGCCACAATAGGCCTATGGAACTACAGCAAACGGCTCCTTTCAGAGCCATCCGACTTTCCAAACTTCAAGTTTATTATAGCTTGCTTAAACATTCAGAATAGTTGATACAATGAATAACTACCTTTTTCAATCTGTCCTCTATTTTTGCCACTATACACTCAAAAGAGACGTCTACAAAAAAACACAGATCTCTGTCATGCCGTTTTTTCACATCAAACCCTCACATCTAGCGTATAGGCCGATATTTAAAAAATATTGTGTTCTAATTATATAATTCACTAACATTCCTTGAAATAAGATACTTTTTAAGGAATGCCTTTTTCTTGGGAGAATTTAACTCATCTCTAGGTAATCATTGAATAAAGCTCACCCCCTATTATCAAGAGAGTCACCCATCAACGTGATACAGATGGCCGCAGGGACCTCTACAAGGGCAAAAATTTCTGGAAAAAGAGATTGATTGAGAACCTATTGTAATTGTTGGGGATTGATTGTCAAGCAGAGCAGAGGAACCAGTTGGTATTACAGGTGAGGAGGACATACTGGGGAAAACATTGAATGGTGCCCAAGAAGCAGGAATGGACATACCATCTCACTCTCAGGAACCTAAGTTCCAACCTAACCAACCATTGCTGTTGTTTGGGAGAGTTAGGCCACCAAAAAAGATGGTACATTGGGTTCTACTATGAATGACAATGGGGATAGAACTTTCCGAGTGGACCACCTGATGCGTGCTGGTCCGGAGATGGAATCTGGCAGCGACCCCCACAGGGCCTGATGACATTCAGGACTAATAGAGCAACAGATTGTGCCAGTGGCTAGTTTTGTCAGGAACCTGAACTCTCTAGTAGAAGAGCCACATTTTGTCAAAAGCAAGCCAAAGAAATTGAGGACATCTTTTGCGGAAATTTGCTAATTAGGTAAAAATGAGCAGAACAATTGTTTGTCCAAAACAGGTGCTCACTCTACACCAGATGGCTTTTAGCTATTTTAAGATGCATTAAAAAAAACAAAAAAACCGAAAAAGAAAACCAAAATTCAAAAAACAAAAAAAGTAAAAAACACCAAAAAAGGACAAAATTATGGCTGAAAAGGTGCTATTTTGGGGAAAACGGCGGCCATTTGGATTTGGCCCGGCGCACTTTTTTCTTACACCCCAGGCGAAAAATTTGTCATTTCATGTTGAGATAGAGTAAATGGCATACCAAAAAAACTGTTGCAAAAATAAAATGACAAAAAATGATTTTTCACCCTGTATAGCCCACTCCTACTATAATTTCAATTTTTTTACCCCTGAATGTGGAATTTTCACTTTCAAATTTTACAGTGAGAAGTAATGATGCAATTGATAAAATAAATGACCAATATGGGACACCAAAAAAAGATCCACTTTAAAATGTTTTTGTTGTGGTGGCACAGTATATTCTTAATTCGAGTTTTACACCGTTATTCTATGGAACTCATATCCATATCAGAGATATTGCACAACCCTCGGCAGTCTTATTTTGACGTAACTCACTTAGAAATGTAGTACATCACAATTTTGGTTGTCAAATTATTTCTAAGAAAGTGTATCTTTTCCATTAGGCAATATCTTGAACAAATTTAATCACTTTCAAAATTTCATGCCCAGTCCCTATATGCGAATGTTTACTCAGGCTGTGCTAGTTGCCCAGTGCGTACTGTTCAAAGTTTGTATCCAAATCCACATTTGAGAATCAAGTATGGGAAGTTCATTGATGGGGTGAACACACCTTGACCTTGCCTTATCACCTGCAGGCTGCAGGGACAGGGTGCAACGAGAGAGTTTTTGAAGCACCAAATACTGATGTCATAATAATTAATTTCATAAAGATTAGACACTTATAGATTAGAGGTCTTACCTTGTATTGGCTACAGTAAATGTCTTGAAAAGAGAGAAAAAGGGCAATTTGATGTGCTTATATTTCACTATAAAACATAGGCTGAAATTTCATATTTGCTTCCTATACGAAATTAGACATTTCACAATTATTTGTACCAAGAACATTTTTTTTTTTTTTTTTTTTTTTTTAAGTTTTTTGTATTTTTCAGATTTTCGCAAAAATCAGAATTTTCACATTTTTAGGGCACCTGTTCACTGTAAACTGAAAATGTCTTGAATTGGAATTTTATCTAAATTTTAAACCTCACTGTGAATAGGGAATTAGCATGGTAACACAAGGAAAGCATTTTAAATCAAGATCCAATCAAGATCCAAAACCCCAATCAATGATATTACAAAGGATTTCTATTAAGCTGCATACAATACTGCCTATTAGATGAGTGCACCCAGGTTAATCTTTGCCAATCTTAAGCCCTCACCCACGATAAACAGTTGGTGGAATCATCTTGAATTCAATCTGTTTGATCTTTTGGATCTGGATTTGGGTCTTGAATTAATTGTAGTATTTTCTTAAGGGTCTTGAATTCATGGATGCAACAATAAGTTAATTACTCATTGTACTGGGTATTTAATGTCAAGATGATTTTTCAATCAAGACAATTCAGTTTACAGTGTGTTATGTGGAAATCTCTCGTTGCACCTTTTTTAACGTTTCCGAATCGTAGCCGCTGGCAGAATACTAATTTTCCATGCCCCCCTGCTGTTGCCCTGAATTTTAACAACAGTTGAATAGCTTAGTTGTATTCTGGAGTATTTGATGCTTAGCCTAAAATGAAGTAGTACACAAATATCAAATATGACTACTTGGCTAATTCATTTTCCAAAGCGATCGCTCTCTGTACGATAGGACCCCTCACTGCATACTCCATCTTTCGAAGTGTGCGGATTCATGTTCTCCACTGTCAAAAACAGTTTAAACATTCGTTTGGCTGTATCGTACTACTCCCACAATTATCCATGGCTCATGTAAGTCACTTCTGCAAGCCCAAGAAAACGATCTGAAAAGCGATGTTCTGTGTTGTTATAGTGTGAACCTTGCTAGTCTGAAGCATAAAATATTAGAAGCTGCAGTGTGTGTACGTGCATATTTTGGGACCCTGCATTTGATACGGGACTCACCACGTAGCCCTCCTCCCGCGATGAACTATCGATTATCGCGAAAACTTTATTTGGAAAAGGGTGGTCCAAAAAATTAATCAGGGACCGACAACCCGACTGTACGATAAATTAGCAATGCAGCAATCGGAGAATTATTATAATACATTTCTTGTAAAGACAATCACAAATGCGACCGAAACCACTAATTTCGTCCAAGGATTTCGCCTTCCCAAAATGACCCACACTGGAACTAGTCTCAAACCAGGGGCCAAGGCTACCAACCACCAAGCATGGAGGAAATTGAATTACTGTGAGTGTTATGATTCATTAGGCCTATTGAAAGATATACAGGGTGAGCCTGGCCCTGAACACCATCTAGTATGAATAGGACCTCCCCCGGGTCACGGTGATGAAAACACTAAGCGACTGAAATTACACTAGACTCTTCAACCCCTATAGACCCTCCCTCGGGTCCCCGGTGATTTGAAAACACTAAGCGACTGAAATTTACACTAGACTCTTCAACCCATTCCGGTGGACCCTCCAATCTGTAGGTGGAAAAACGTCTCCATTCTCCCCCGAGGTCGGGGGGGGGGGGAAGTACTCCGCCACAAAACATTAGTAAAACACCTGGTTCTTTATAATCGCACTGTCTATCGACGTGCCGGTATGTGCGTAAGAGACACTTAGCAAGACCAATCAGTGCGACGGCTTATGTTTTGCGCAGGATTTAAAAACGGGCCCTGGGAACTGAGGCGGATGTTGACAACCACCTGGGGGTTGTCGCACGTTGGTTTTTTGGGAGCTCAGGCAGGTTGTAAGGCCCCTCTCAAGTCACGATCTCGGTTGAGGTGTATTGATTTATGTGATGCATTGTATTGACAACTCTAATCACATCTAAGTAGTGTTAGGTATGATTCTTATTTAAGTCAAAATATCCGGATTCTGCTCTATTACTTACGGTACAAAACCTCTGTGTTGATTTGAAGTTGTCACGCACATTGAATAAAGATCTCCATTTAATTTTATTGCATTTCATAACCTGCGCCTCATGCATCTAAATGAAGCTTGATGAGACAATTTATTGTGTATCGCAAATCCAGATATCTATTACTACTAAGAAACAGATCTGTCTGTATGTCTGTCTGTCTGTCCGGGCTATGCCATTTCGTTCTACTTCGCATAGGGGCTTAATAAGGGGGGCGAGGCACCTCACATATGCAATTATATGGGTGTTAGTTCGTGCTTTCAACCCAGGGGCATTCGGTGACAGAAAAAATAGGGGCCTTTGGGTGGGATTAGCACAAAAATAGCCCAAAAAAATAAGGTTTTCCGAGTGACAAATATGAAAATTTCCCAAAAGGGGTCTCTGGGTGTGGTTTTGCAAAAATTTTCTAAAACATCGAGGTCTTTTGGGGTTTTTTTCCCCAAATAGGTGTCGGTTGACAGTGGCAAATTTCACAAAATATGGGATTTGATGTGAAATGAATAAAAAATATGGGTGTTGTGTGACAACGATACTTGAAAAGGGGGGTCTCTAAACAGCCTTGCATACGCGTCGCTCCAAGTGGGAGTGCCGGGGGTGGCTAATGGTCTAAGATTAGCATGAAGGTAGGGGAGACAGTCTGACGTTGTTATTAGGGTCTTTAGATGAACCAAAAGGTCAAGGTCATCTAGAGGTCAATTTACGTAGACCTACTGACCTGGCACAGAACAAGTCTGTGGGTCAAAGGTCACACATAGGTCGAAGGTCAACAGGTGGAGCTGCACTAGTTGGTACCTATTTTCGGTAAAGTTACCTTTAGCAATGGTGTCAACCCGACACCCGGGAGGGGGGGGGGAGGAATTTTCCCACTGAGGGCGAGGCTTTGTACCAGGCGCAGCGGGCCGACCAAACCATTAATCCTGCTACACAAGCTAGGCCAATAAAAAAAATATACTAGTTTATCGTCCTCGCGCGCATGCGTTGTGGCTGCCGCATCAAAACAACGGGTTGTTTTTTCTTTGTATTAATTTTGGTTTTTTTCTCGAAAATTCATCCGAAAATCGGAGTAGTCAAATTTCACATTTTCGTCGCAAATTGTTCTCTTATGCATTTGGGTTAAGGGACATGCAGTTACAAAAGGTGCTTTCCAAAGGTTTTCTTGATACATGTTTCAATTGGCTTCACTCAGGTTTTGAAAGGAGCTACTTATAGGACTCTCATGGTATTGACCCCTTCCTTGATTGGTGTTTGTTCTAATCCTTCTTTTGTCACTTCTTGTAATTCAACTTATAATCTGATGGTTGTGATCATTCAGCTGTTTCACTCTTTGAATACAAGTCATATTAAGTGTAAGGCCCATCAACTAATTCTGTGTACTGTTGAATAGGGCGATTTGACAAAATGAAGCAAATTCGTGTTAATGGTTTGGGCCGCTATGTTTTTGATAATGATGATGTTGATTCTGTTTGGGGATAATGTTGAGCATGTTATTAAGGACAGTATTGATCACTCTGTACCTAGGAAAAATGTTTCCAAGTTCAAGTCCTGCCATGGATGATAAGGGGCTATCAGAAAACTGTACTAAAAAGAGTACTTTATAAGAGAGCTAAGAAAAGTAATTTGATGTGGCATGGCAACAATTTAAAGACTAGTAGAATAAGCGTTAGGCATTTAATTAGGAAGAGTCACAGGGACTTACTATGATATTTTCTGCAAATCCAAGTGGTAATCTAAGAAGGAGAAGTTTTGGTCGTCATGTCGATCTAAAAGGAAGCTCTGAAAAACACTCTTTTACCATTAATGACACACTACTAGTAATCCTGTTGACATTGCTGCTGCTTTTAACAAGCATTTTTCTAGTAAATTTGATTGGTATGTACAATCCTCTTGATCTTAACTCTTTACCTGACACACCTACTTCTCATGGTGCACCCTCCTCTTTGTTTTGATCGGTTTACAAGGGATGAAGTTTAGAACTCTGAAAATTCTTTAATGCTTCCAAATCTCCCGGACCTGATGAAATTCTTCCAATTTTCTTGAAATCATGTTGTAATGAGCGCTCCTGTTTTTTTTTTTTAAAATTGTGTGTTTGTTTAATTTCTTTATTCAGCCAGGTGAATTTCCAAGGGCTTGGAAAGAAAGCTAATGTTGTTCCTGTTTATAAAAGGTGGTGATAAGCCGAAAGATGATTTGTAGGTAGTTAACGTCCTGTCTCACTGACTAGTATTTGTGCAAGGTTATGGCGAATGTTAATTTCTGTTGTATTATTTGAAATATGTAAATGAACATAATATTTTGTCAGATACCCCAGTTTGGCGCTTCGCACTGGGAGAAATTGCGAGGAAATGTTGGTTTGAAAGTCTTTCATCTTCTTGCAAATCTCTTGTGATCATAAATGTGATCTTGTAGATGGTATTTTCTTGGATTTCAGTTGCATTTGGACAAAGTAGACCACAAATTTTATCTCAAACTTATTCATGGGCTCGAGGTTTTCTCTCAGTGGACTTCAAACACTTTCTCTTCAGGGGCGGAAAGCAGGCGGGGTTGTGTTAAAGGGTGCAGTTTCAGAGTGGTGTTCTGTAACTCAGGTGTTAATCAGGGCTCTGTTTTGGCCTATTTCTTCTACTTTTTGTCAATGTTTATTTTAACTGATGTTGTTTCTTCTCCTCTCTTTCAGTTTGCAGATGATCACAAAATACTTCGTCCGATTTTTTAGTGAAAGTGAGGGATCATGATGTTTTCAGAATGATATTCACAACATTTTAATGGGACTATCTTAAGACAGTTGCATCTCATCTTTCTAAGTGCTCGTTTATGCACATGAGGGGGGGGTCTAGATTCTAAGTTCTGATTATTGTGATCTTTACATTATGGGTGAGAGTATTCTGCTGAAGTTAAACAATTTAAAATTAATTGGTTGTTACTTTCAGTAGGGATAGGGATCTTCCTTTGACTCACATATAGCTGCAATTCAAGTAAGGGTTCAAAACTGGTATGGCTTCATTATCAGATGCACAAGAATTTGTCTCGATGCACTGATGAACCTCTACAAAGCTCTATCTCCCATATATTTGACTGGCAGTGTTTGGGACACTATTCAAAGGAACAGTTGGATAGTTAGAGACAAGGCAAAACAGGAATTACAGGACTTTAGTATTAAGCAATCACCAAAGACGGATTGCTTCGTCCACCGTACCTTGAGCAAGGACTTCTTGAGTTGAATCTAGTCAGGCTGAAGATGCTTTCAAAATCCCAAAGGCTTGTTCTGGGTTTAAGATCTTACATGATTTGACCCCTACTTCTTTTAATCTTTGATCAACATAGCATTGTTGCAGCGTACTAGGCTTTTGCAACAATCTTGCACGGATTCCTTTCTTCCAATTTAGGTTATTTCATTCACGTCTGTGGAATGATATCCCATCTGATTTGCGTCCTGTCAATAGTCTTTATAACTTTTACAGAGGCCTGTAAAAATCTCACTTTTTAAGTTTACTTAATAATATTGTGAAAAATGTCGTGTTTTTGTAAATTTTTAATGTCCAGTTTTGGAAACCCTTTTGATATAGCCAGGGTTAATTGTTTGCCTTTTCCCCCCATCCGTTTAACATTTGATGATTTTTTTTTCATTGGGGCATACATTTGCCTTGCCTATTCTTTTGGTTCCTATTAATCAATCTTGCTTGGTGTGCAATGAATCTTGTTTGCATGCTTTGGATATGAAGCACCCTTTGTGATCGGGGTTTTTATACACCCATTCTATTTACCCAGAATTACTTGCTTTTGCTTTGTAATTTGTATGTATTATACATTGTATTATATATGTTCTGTATTTGCAAGTATTCAAATAAAATATTATTATATAGTTCCTATATGCGTTACGTCAGCACAGGTAGGTCTATGAGGCCGCGATTTTTAAAAGTCTATGAAATATGAAATCTCCCTTGTGGAACGTACTCTCTTTCACACTCTCTTTTCCCAATCCAAGATAAGCATTGGGTAAAACTGCCCTATGATGAACTCCTGAAGTTGAACTTGTGATATTCAATAGTACAGTGCAGTCAGAGATGTCAGCACTCTTTGTTGAGGCGCCAATCAGTTTATCAAATTACATTTGTGTACTGCAACTCTGAACAGAGTTGTTTGTGTTTAATTTATTAAGGGCACATTGTTCAAGGTTAAAGTTAGTAGGAGAATTGTCCCTTTTTGGAAGCAAAACATACTGTGATGTCCTGAATAAAAGTAAGTCCAATTTGGTAAAGCTTGTTGCCTTTTGAAAGGACCATCGCCATCTTGGATTCGGCATTACAATAACAAAAAAAACTCCCCTCCTCTCCTTTTTTTCAAAATTAGGACGAGAAACAAGTTGTTTTTTTTACTTTGCCTAAGGGAAAGGAGGTTAGGAAGGATTTAGACAAGGGAAGTAGGTCCATACACAGGATTCTTGGTCGGGAATTGAAGTGTTAACCTTTTGGGAAAAGAAATCCGTGCACATATTTTTCCGTTAAAGTCGATCTAACTCGCGGGTACTTTTTGAACTCATGATACCAACAAGTCAACTTTTTTCCAATTCTCTCCAAATCTGTACCCTTTATCAAAATCAGGAAATTGGACCGTCCTCGCCTTCCCTTTTGTGGTTGGGTGTGAATACACTCAATGCTTCCGCTTTCTCCGCGCCTGGCCTAGGGGAAGGAAAAGGAAAAATGATGAAAAAAAAAGAAGTAAAATGTAAAGAGAAATAACGAGCTCTGAGTACGGCGAGTCTCTGTACTCTAGATAATATCTGCCAGAAGTTTCAGGAGAATGAGAATATCTGCTTGACGATTGGCACATAGGAATTATAATGTTAACGGTTTTCAGTGATATGAAGAAAATCTCAACTTTTTGAGGTAAGTCGGGGGGACGAGGCTGTGATCACCGAAATGCCCCTTTAAATAGTGCAAAAAAACAACCAAAACACAAAACAACAGACATGTGTCAGAACAAAACCACTATCCTTGACACCCTCTAAACCCTTGGTACCCAAACTAATTACTATAGCCACATTGAAATTTTACGTTCCTTTTGAAAAAACAAAAAAAAAACAATACCACCCACCGGGCTATCAGGGTATCCAAAATGAGGGATTAGAAGTGGCAACCACACCCCCCCCCCACCCCCAGGAGGGAGAAGTACTTGAACCTAGTAGACCAAGAATTGATGAGACTGGTTTTGAGCACCAATGGGTACGGCTCTTCCTCTTTCCCATTGATACCAAAATGATGTAGGCCCGGGGGAGGACACCATCTCGGTGTTACCACCATGTTAGTGTATATTAAGACCAATTTTGGTGTTCGATGGGAACACTCCCGATGAGACTCATTGGTGTTAATTTTACACACAGTCGGTGTTTAATTATTTTTTAACAATTGCAAATGATAGTACTGGTGTTAATTTAAACTCTTTGGAATCAATACGGGACTCGCACCCTCTTGTGTTAATTACACCAAACTTTGGTGTTAAAGGCTGACTCAGATGGTTGGGGAAGGCGTCCTCAATTTTTAAACAAATGTGTTTTTTTTTTTCTTATAACATAATGACGCTTGTCAATATAATAATCACTCTGTGAAATAACTAAGGTCAAATCGAAGCTCTTCATATAGAAAATCACAATTTTGTTTCAAACAAATGCAGGAATGGAATTTTGCTCTATAACGGTATCTGTACATAAAGTGCACTGCAACTCACGACAAAACACAGTCATCTCTAATTTTGCAAGGAACATTTTAGGTTTCTTGACTATTTTTAATTACTACACAGACAGAAAATATAATTCGAAATCTCTGAGTCAGCCTTTAACATGTATATTTGTAAAGTCTGATATTTTACTAGAAAATGTTAATTTTGTGTTGTTTGCTTCTATTGAACTGCTTGAATATCTAACAAATCATAAACAGATCACCAAAAGCATAATTAAAATTATGCAGCAAAACTTGTAAATCCTAAATTTCCCAATACCAAAAACCAATACCAACCAGCTTGACACCGACTTGGTTTTTAATTTAAAACCCGTTTTATCCAGTATATTTTCATACTTTAGTGACCAGTGAGGCCAAGGGAATGTTGCTAATTCTGTTGATACCAACAGAAATAAGAAACTACGCTTATATCTTGGATACAGTGGCGTTAGGCCCTGGTGGGGGCAGAGTGCCCCCTCTGACAATTTTTGAGGGGAAGGAATCGGGAAATAACACTGATAGCACTGATGTTTAAAATGTTAAATCAGCCCTTTCTCGAATTCTTTTGCTCTGCGGGACCGGGAAATTTCGTTGTGGATCGGGACATCTGTTACAAATTGCCCCATTCAGAACCCCCGGGCTGGCTACTCGCCTGGCAGCTGCTGTGGTACCCAAATTTATAGGAATCGTATGTCAATAAAGGAAAACACATGAGGGTAACCCCCCTCCCTCGGTGTAGAAAGAAAATCAATCCACTTTTAAACATCCATATTAATTTTACCATTGTTTCAGCAATTTTGTTGTCCCGTTGTTCATTTTAATTTTGACTACCTATAGGCAGTTAAAATTCTTGGAAACTTTTAATATAAAACTTCATGCAACAAAAGAAAGATGAAAAAAGAAATACAGTTTTATATTTGACAGTGTCAAGAATGCCCAAACATTTTTTTTAAAATTGGAAGAGAATAATGATTCCCTAGAAACAGAATTAATAAAACATAATTAAATCCACAGATGAGGAAGTGTTTTTCACGAAATAAATGAAAATAGATCTGGAAAACCCTTAACTAACAATTGTGAGGGATTAGCCCTGTCAATTTTATGAAGAAAATTGGTTGGTAAAAATGGCTCTGTGAAAAAATTGAAATAAAAAGAATGTAGGCCTATAATTTGGTTTCAACGGTACCACACAATGATACGATACCAATTCAATCATCCAGGACATCTCAAAGTATCAACCCATTGTTTTCAACCTCAGTGTATGTGTGGGGAACTTAACTTGATCAAGTAGAGAAGTCGTAATTTTGTAAAAAAACGTTTTCCTGAAATGTTGGGATTCTCAAACCAATAACACAAAACAAAAGCCTTTTATAAAAAAAAAGACATTTTCTCCTGTCAGTAATACTAGAATATCAAATTTAAACTTACCAATATTCAAATGGTTCACCAAATCTATAACAAGACAGCTCAAGAAATATTACCCCTTTCATCCCAAAAGAAAAGAATTCTTGATTAGGGGACACATTTCAGTTTTTTTTCGTGCGGCACCCGAACAACTCTCCGGACTAACAACTAAATCAATTGCACTGGCAAATATCGTCAAATATAGAGGGCAAAGTTCAGTTTACCAACGAACTCGAAGTAATTGAAACAAGACAGTGGCTGACAGATAAACACGGGTTTTGAGGTTTGTGGCAACATCAACTTGATGCATTTTACGAATGTTTTTTTTTAAAAAAAAATAGCGAGGGATCGTTTAGTAGAGACGGAAGACTACGGCGTGTATGTTTGGGGAGGACCTGTGTGTGAAAAACTGTGACTGAAATGGCATAAATCGTGCCCGTTGTGACAAACAGGTACATATTTCATGATATTGGTACCACCCACGGCCATAGGAAGTGGATGTCATGAAATTCCCATTGACATGATGGACGTGTGGATGGGGCCAAAAATTTTTCACTCATTTCTCTGGAAAATGATTTTAAAAGCATCAATAATTTACTTTGAAATCAATTTATATTATGTTAAGGAAGAACACACAAGGGTATTTTAGCAGTATAGAAGAAATTACATTTTCTTTAACAAGTGGTTTAAATTAGTACAGGGACCCTTACGTCGTTGTTTTGACATGGTACGTCGCACGACGTAAAGGCCAATAATGCCATTGAAAAGCCGTAGCACTCAAGCACTGTCTTAAAATGGACTTGCTTGGCTACGCAGTGCTGCGTCGGAAGTCAATTTCACTAAGAAAAAATAACCCTATGGCCCGCAGTATTTATCATGCACCTACTTGAACTGGTTCATTTTCTCATGCATTCTGTTTCTTCGATGAAAATAAAATTAAGTCTTGTATTTTGGAGATATTCTTGTCGGGATTCGTACTACACGATTGACTTTATGTAATGTCGTTCCATTACTAGAAATGAGGGTGATTCGTTTAAAATGTGAATGAAATGCAAAGATTGATAATGACTCATCTGACATGCCCGGCCGAAAATTTCAGTATTATGCTCCGTTGTACTAGTTAAATCTTCATGAATGAGAAATTTCAATTTCATGTACACTGTGCATGCCAATTGCAGTGTGTGTGACTCTTAATAGAAAAGTCACTGGTTGCCAAGGTACCAACATGAATTGCGGATATGCATTTGCCATTGGAATGCATGGCATGGTAAACTGCATGCAATATTCATAGTCTGCTGATCATGATTAGTGTCTATAAAGGGGGGAGGATGGCCGATTTTAACGATATGAAGTTTCATCGTGGATATATTGGACTTCACTCCAAAACGCCACACGTAAAGTTTCGCGCCGAATTTCAATGCGTTTTCATGTGAGAGAGAAAATGTGATTCGTAGGCAACCATAAGTACTGTGTAAAATTAATTTGGTCGACCCAAATGGGGGTACATTTTCCCTCATTACTTCAAACAAAAATCCTTTGGCCCTAAGATTTCACGGGGAAATGAGAATAGTAGCTTTTTGTCTGATACACATTTTTACCACTTCCGGTCAAAAATCTGGGCTCTGGGGACGAGGCTATTAGCGATATGGCCATGGACCTTTAACTTTTTTTAAGTTTTTTATGGCTGATGTTATGATACTGATGACTAGTCATGACAGTTGTACTGTGTTAGTAAAAGTGCCTTTAAAAAGCCAGATACCAGTCAGACTTCGGTTCTCTGTACTTTGCAGAATAAAAATTGCAGAAATGCAGAGTACCAAGTTTGCGAGTTTTCAGATAGTGAGATACTTTTCTGCATTAACCTAGCCTATTGCCCCAGGATATTTCTAAAATCATAATACAAGGGTTTGTTAATTTGGGTTTGTTTTTGATTCATTCATTTTTTCATTCATTCTTTTATGAACGGGGAACTCACACATACATATTAACATAAGAATACACATTTTATGGAGGAAGTTGTCGAAAGGCCAGTAAGGTCAGATGTAACCACCACCTTAAATTATGTACATTTACATATTAAACAACAAGGACAAGAAACTATCACCCAAGCAATACAACACAAACAAGTTCCCACAATCATGATAGAAAGATTTAAAATGTATTTATATTGATTTCGAAAGTGTTTATTTGAATTTTTCACTTGATCACTCAGGGAGTTCCACAAGATTGGGGCGGCTGTTCTAATTGATTTATCACTTAATACCATTTATTTTTTCTTGTTGGCTTAAATTATTCCTGTTTCTTGTGGATAGTTATGGATATCGGATCTCATGTGAAAAAATCAGTAAATGAATTTGTTGGCAATAAGTTTTGCAACGTATCTGACATAAATGAACCCACTTCTAGTTTTATTACCCATCTATATATTTAAAACATTATATTTATGAAAAGTGGTGCAGATGACTTTGAATAATGACTATTTGATAGTGATTCTTAATGCCCATTTTTGAAGTTGTGAATTTTTTTCCAACTACTTATTTGCACAGAGCTTTCCCAGGTAAGTATACCATGGTAAGACAAGTGTACCATATAGGTTTTTACTAATATGCCGCTCAAGGTTATATTGAATTTAAGCTATGTTGATCCATACCAATTTTATATCCATATTGGATGGCTGATGTTGATAACATAAAATATCGCCCGAGCCTAGAAATCAAATATCGGCGAGTCGAAGACCGAGCCTGATATTTTTTCTTGGCGAGGGCGATTATTTTCTGTTACAACCGAAAAATGGCCATCCAATATTATTATTCTGCAAGAAGAAGCTGATTGACGAAACGTTTTTAGATGGCTTTCAAAGCTAATAAAAAAGTATTTGTGTGACAAGACGTTGGCCCAATATTTTTGCATATTGTGCAGTGTTGGGCGGTACCTGTCACTTGTACTGCAGTATTGCACACAAGATGCATAATAATCCGCGATTGTTTTCGATGTTCCATCAATGTGGTGCATCCAGTTAAATTTCATCAATAATTACTCCTAAAAACTTCGTCCCTTTGTCACCCTTTGTAGACTTGTGTTTGTAAGAATAATATCTAATATCTCCTTGTACATTACTACCATCTCCATTTTGTATTTTAGTTCATTTTAAAGGGGTACCCATAATATGTGATTAGTTTTACTAGCATTGACAGATAGCTTATTTACTCAGTTACTTACTTCTGACAATTCCTTATTTATATTATAATTGATATTTGACTCATAATGCCACTTGAATATAAAATTGTCGTATCATCGGCAAATAATGAAATCTAGCAGGTTTGAGGTATTTGTTAATATCATTGATATATAAAATAAAGAGTAGGGAATCTATTGAGACCCTGTGGTACTCCACTCTTATATCCCAAGTTCAGATTTCTTATCTAAAAGTTATAATTTTACATACTGTTTTCTTTCACTTAAGTAATTCGCAAACCAATCATAAACTACCCCTCTGAATCCATAATGTTCTAGGCCTTATTGAAGTTAAAATTTTGTGGTCTATTGTTCAAATCTTTGGGAAAGGTTCCAGGTACACCCCAATTGATTTGGTTTCCCTATTTTCCACAGCTTTCTGTATTTTAGCACCAAAGTTGCATATATCGCCATAGAATTAGAGCGATTGTCCCTGACCCGTATTACTTGACATTAAGAATATCATTGCTATCAATAAATTCAATACATCTGTTTAAGACACTTTCTATTATTTTTTGAAAAACACGGAATACTGAAACTGGTCGGTAATTTGAAAATATTTCACTGTCATCTTTTCGTATAAATCGGGATTACCTTGGGCTATTTTTAACTTATTAGGAACCATACCAGTAACAAAGATAAATTTGGATTTTTGTGAGAGGTTGGGCACTAGTCATTTGCTATGCTTTTTACAGCAATTTCCTATATCATCATGGCCACCGCACTTTTCTCTTGGGTCAATTTATAATGATTTTGCACAATCTTCTCGGATTTTGAATATTGGTTTCAAATGAATATACGTTTTTGATAAGAGTATTTTCAAAATATCATAATAGTTTTTAACCGGAGTTCGAAGTTTAGATTAGATGCTAAGTTTGGGCCTACATTCACGAAAAAATCATAATTCATTTGATATTACTTTTTTTGATCTTGTAATATGGGTGGTTACCAGATTTTTCGTTTGAACTGATTAACAAATCCTTTGCTTCTGAGCACTCCAATTAAATCGTTTATTATTTTCCAGTTCTTTCGCATGTTGTTTTTTTCTGTTCGAATTTTTTAAATAGTAATTTCGTTTTTCTTTTCTAATCAAAACCATGCAACTTCTTTCTATTCTAAATGTTTTTTAAATTTCTGATGATTGTTGTCATTTGGGACATGGTAACCATATTGCTTGTATACTTTATTTTTATTATATTTCTTGTTTTCATCTTATTTACTTTTGGTAATCCATGGAGATCGTGGATCTCTTTTGTTTTTCTTGTTCCTTCTTAAGTGGTATAACATTCATTATAATAACTCTTGAAATTTGTTTACATATGCATAATCATCATCAACATTGATATTATCAAGAATCTCTTCCCATTTCTCATTCGATAAAGACTTTTTAATCTAGAAATATTACCATCGCTATAAAATGCTTTTGTAATAACATATATTATTTTTTTTATTTCCAGATTTTGTCGTGCAAACTCAGATTACTTATCAGAACTGTCGGCAAGTGATCACTGATGTTGGTTTACTAGAATAGCTGTTTTTTCTACTGTTGTCCCACATTTGTTAAATAGTTATCAATACGTTTCGCTGTTGTCGCTGTAATCCTTGTTGGTTTATCAGATTTGGAATAATGGAATTAGAATAAATAAGGTCAATGTAATCATGAATTGGTCTGTGGATATCATCTTTTGAGAAGATCTATTGTTAAAGTCCCCCATGACATAGTCAGTTGCTTCTCTTGGCATTTATTTTCGTAAGTAAGAAGCCTGAATCCTTTCATTCTATACTCTGATATAAAATTAATCTATAGACTTATGGGGCCTAATCACCCACCAACCATATATTTTTTGTATTTTTTCTTCAATTTTTCAATAAAACATGATTCGTATTCGAGTTTGCTACAAAGAAGATCTTTCGAATTTTTATATTTTACCTTATCAGTTACAAACAATCCATACAACACCGCCTTTATTACTGCCAACCCTGTTAACATATCCAGTTTATATCCGGGGATGTTATAATATGTGGTTTCTTCTCAGTTACATGGGTTTTCATAAGTCCTATTAATTGAAGTTGTGGTTGACTGTTTCAATGCACTCCTTTTAGTTTATCAAAGTTTTTATTAATACAACGTATATTAGCATTCAAGATAGTAAAATCACCGTTACTTTCGGAAAGTTGTAATTTCAATTGTTCTGGAAGAACATACGGGCATGGGTTGCACTTGTGGTTTCATAATCATCCATTGTTTAATTTTTAAAACGAATGGTTGGAATAACTCTTGTCATATTTCTCAAAGTTAATGTCGTTAAGTTAATGCATTCGGTTTCCATTCACTTTCGTACGATTCATTTGAATCAGGGTCTCACTACATTTCTTACATATCCTTCTTTAAACGTAACTCCCGAGATTTTAAAGATTTGTACATTTCTTTTGAACATATGATTTCCATAACGGTACATGAAATATCTTTTTGACATTGCTTATTATTTTAACATGACACACCACCCCTGACTGATTGAGACATACAAATGACACACAATATTTATATACAAATATTAAAAATACCTATTTGAGTGAAAAATCCAAGAAGAAAAATCTAATGAGATTAATCTGGAATAATTGGGAGGGACGGGTGGTAACCACAAATCACTTTTGGGCACCCCACCCGGGATCGGATAATACATAGTTAAGATGGATTATACTAGCTTGAAATACTCATTGATAAAGTATATTCAAATCCTCGATTAAGTAATTATATAGTTACACAACTAGCAATATCAGTTTCAGTTGGGTTTTGTGAACAACTCATCAATATAATAATAGTGTGAAGATTTCAACTCGAGTGTGTGAACAACATGAACAAAGTTTAACATTATTACATGAACATACGTAATATTTTCAGATTCTTTCTGAATAAACTTTATATACTTGGTGGTTTTTCTATGAGATTGGAAGAATTTCCTTTAATTTAGCAATGTATTGTTTTAATATCATATGGTAAGAGAGATCACGGCCTGCATATGATTAATGTTTACAATAAAGTCAATTAGAGTTACCTCTACTTCACTTCTTTTCCTTGTCTTTGGGTTTCCAGTGAGGCTTATCATAAGCTGGATGATGGAGGCGGTGTTTTTGGTTTCAGCCCCGTCAAATAGATTGTGTTCAAGTCTTCTACCCGGAGACGCGAAGTGTTCTTTGGTTCCCTTCCCGAATCTCTCCGTCCCTTCTCTCCTCTACGGATCACCACAAACTTCCACAATTCCAGGTCCACGCCCTTTCAGTCACACCAGGGGCATTTTCAGCAGTCTTCTGCTTTTTCCAAGCAAAGACAAGGTGAATGAATGTTACGCTCCTGTATTCCCTTTTTAGTTCCTCACCTTCAGTCTTGCTCTAGTAAGGCATTTTTTGGTATTTGGCCTGTGAATCTACAACGATGGCTCTGGTTTTCCCAGGCCTGGGTTTCCCCCATCGGTAACTGGGAATCTATGTCCCTTCTACATTGGTACTCCAACTTTTAAGCAGGGCTTTTCGCTTCCTCATCTTGTTTTCTCCCCTCTCTTTTCCGGTAGTCCGTAATAACAACACCATTACTTCTCACATCATGCTGTAAATGTTCAATTGCCATACTTCTATCCGCCATGTTCATCTTTCCAAAGTTTCAGATTCTCTTTCTCCCTCGTGCATTTCATTCATGTACATCGCCTTCAACAATTTCCAGTCGTTTGATGTAGGTGTCTAGTTCCTCTTTTACAGCCTCTTTCATTAGAGTTTTAAGATAAACTTTCAAGTCTTCACTTTTTCAAATGTCTGTAAACAAGTCAGGGGTTGCATCGTGCACACAGTATATCTCTATTCTGTTATAATATTCCAAGTGGAGGTGTGATGTGTTAAGTTATCCTATTCATGAGCTGTAACTATTGACCCGGCCGGTTCAAACGAAAAGCCTATTCAGCTTACATGGATTTAACGCAGAGCGTGTTAAAAACATGTCCGCTCCCGTCGAGCCCAGTTTTTTTTAAAAACCAACAGTACTTTTAATTTTTTCATGTTTTTTAATTTACATTTATAGTTACTTTTCTGAGCACTCTACACCAGGGTTGGCCGTATTTCCCGGCCCGGAATACCGGGCGGTAAATACAGGTATTTACCGGTAAATGCCACCAGGCATATTTGTCCAAAGGGGAAATACCGGGAAATATTCAAAAAGTGCATTTCAAACTTACTTTTCCTTTAAAATATTATACAAATTAACATACAACACAGATAAGGCACTTTCATGCAATAATGACCGGGGGATGGGTTTGATGGTGTTTTCATTTATCACTACTTACTATTGGATCAATCTTTGATCTGCAATTCTTGGTCACATTTCAATTGTAATCCATCAGTTCTCTCAACATTTATTTATACATCAAAATAACTACAAAATATTAGTGGTTAAATAGCCACATATAGAAAAATTTACTAAATGGGTCCAGGTACAGAAATTAACTTTGCCAGCAGACAGTGTAGTGCACATGTATGCTAAATTCCAAGTACATGTTTAGATGCACAAGTTAGAACTGGCTAGATGCATGGCAACTTTTATTCTATCATTCAATTCTTAATGAATCCAATGAATCACTTATCCAAGTGTAGCTGGTCCTTTTTCTTAACAACCAAACACCTATTATTGATTTCCAGGCCTTCATTTATAAAAATAAGAGGAGGTGCACAACAAGGGCTCAATTACTTGCATGTCATATAAAAAACAGAGGCCTTTCAAGTAATACCCCAGCGGGCATAGTCGTTTAGAGCGACGTCGAAACGACGTTGGCACGTCGAAAACAGGTCGACGGTTTTTATAAATGTACGTCGAAAATGCAAATTGAATCGACGTTTTAAGAACGACGTCAAATCGATTTGCATTTTCGACATAAATAGTGTGTAAATTTCTAAAACTCTCGACGTCTTTTCGACGTTCCAGCGTCGATTGCCCACTGGGACGGAACTCAACTTATTGAGCTCCAGTAAGACTGTTGAGGAAAGCTGTAGGAGCTCTGAAGCAATTGAGCTCCTCAGAAATGAAGTTCTAATTGTCAAAATAATGTTTAGACCCACACCCAGGGTAGCCTCATCTGATTATCTAAATAATACTATGCTTGCTGGTTTATTGGAGTGGAGTTGAACTTTAATAATTAAACCATTCAAACATACCCAGATTATCACCACAACATTTATAACTGTAAAATGTAGTAATTTGAGGTTAACCCCATGAAGTCTTCCAAATTGTACTTACATTCTATAGTATTTCCCGGTATTGACCAGGTATTTCCCAGTATTTCCCAGTATTTCCCGGTATTTCCCAGTATTTCCCACTATTTCCCGCCCTAGGTGGGAATACTAGTATTTCCCGGGAAATTGCCAACCCTGCACTCCACACCATTGAACTCCTGCACTGCCTTAGTGCACTGTGTCAAGCAAGGATAATGAGGTTAGCTCATGAACCATTAGGGAATTGTGAAAACAAGACCAACCCTCATGGGTGCTTTTCTGTTCTGGTAGAAAGACAGATTACCAAGGTCATCCTCACTTGTACCAGTCAGGTCATTCATCATAATTATGATACCACTTCTAATTTCTACTCAAGCTAGACAGATGGAGTTATCAAAATTCTGTAATGAATAAAATTGCTTTCAAGTTTACAAGTTGTTAATCTGTGTTACAGATCTTTATAATACTCCATTGAAAATAAACTTCCGGGTACTCTCAGCTATAGGGACCAAAATGGTTACCATGGTTTTACAAGCCTCTCTTGAGTTCGCTCCATGCTTATGGACTAAGTAAAACAGAGTCTTTGATAAAGACTAAAAAGTTGAACAACAAAAACTCAACTTCACGCCCCCTGCACTTTTTCTATTGCATCCCATCACAAAAAAAGCATGTTGTGTATAGGCCTATCTATAGGCTAATGATCGATGCCAAGATTCAGAATCATTATCGGGCTATGTAAGCCAGCCCAGCATGCAATGCACACACTGAACCACAACTCAATGTAGTGGTGTCAACTCGCATGCATTCTTCTCTGCATTTTCTGCATTTTTTATTCTGCAAATTACAGAGACTGGTCAGCTTCTGCTCTAACTTTACAGCTGCAAAGTGGCTTAAATATTCATTATTTGCAATAAACCTTATATTGTAGGCATTCTTGAGAGTCTTCTGCATCATGTGATAACCATTTTTCCAGATTTAAAATTCACATTATGAAATTTTCAGGTGAAACTTACCCTTGTTGTGTCTACTTTGGGCTGCCAAATTTGGCAGCCTGTGTACATGTTGACATGAACTTTTTGGGAACAAATTGTAGCATCGATTACAAATTGGTAAGACAATTATTCTACAGACTCTAGAGATGCTATGTATGTCAAAAGAAAGTTATTTTTTCTTTTTATTTAGGAAATATACATCGTAAAACATCTCAAACCTTAAATGGTATTGGAACTCCACAGAACAGTTGTAACTTTATGGCACCAAAGATTATGTCCAAATTTTAAAAGAAGATGCCATAAGTTACAATTATTGGAACTAGCACTATGGCCATGGGTATACTGAAGAGAAGATATCAGTAGTTTCCCACAATGCATTGCTTCCAATGGAGGTTTTTGTACAGGTACTGATGTGAATCGTTAGAGGTGAAACATGGCTAAATTAACAGCAGTGATCAACAACTTGCATTTTAAGAATGTTTCGACTCTAACGATTCACATGACTACCTGTACAAAAATGTCCATGAGAAGCAATGCATTGTGGGAAGCTACTGATATCTTCTCTTGGTATACTGTATCCAGATGTTTGTTTATTTTCTTTCAATTGTGCGGCGCGCGTCTAAGAAGCCATTCATGCCTCAGCATAGCAACAAGTTGAACAACAACAGCTAATTTTAAATCAACCAATCACAGGCGTGTGTAACAATCCAAACAGGTGTGTATGTGAGCGCGTACACTGCAGCACACACGTTTTTAGCTTGGTACTTGGCACTTGGTATGATGATCCTTATTGCAGCTCGTTGAGCTAAACTAGGATGAAGTGTGAAAAAGTAGATGTAGATGCAAAAAACTGGAAGCGAGTCTCAACAAAACAGCAACGGCAAAACCCCGCGAAAAGGAGAAAATAAACTCCTGGACAGATTTTATAAAGTAGAAGCCACCACTCCTTTGTTTTAAGCGTGTAGTGCGTTCTGCTGGCGTCCCAGTGGGAAATCGACGCTGGAACGTTGAAAAGACGTCGAGAGTTTTAGAAATTTACACACTATTTATGTCGAAAATGCAAATCGATTTGACGTCGTTCTTAAAACGCCGATTCAATTTGCATTTTCGACGTAAATTTATAAAACCGTCGACCTGTTTTCGACGTGCCAACGTCATTTCGACGTTGCTCTAAACAACTATGCCCGCTGGGGTACTACGCACTGCACTGGAGTGGCCGGTGATTGGGCGCAAGTGCACCTTAACAACTAACAATCGCCGATACTGTGTGTGAGTGGCTCATTCGTGTGCGATCCGTGCAAAATTTGACAAGCCATAGAAATGAGACTAGTCTAGTGTAGCCCTGGCCCTAGTCCCAATAATTTGACTACACATTTGAAATTAATTTTAAACATGGTCATCAATCACTGAGTGTGTAGTCACAAAGGATGTGTTATTGGTTAGCCATTTAAAGGGTCATTTTCATGATCCACAGCCTAGTCCACGACTACCTAAAAAGTTGAGATTTTTATATCATCGAACCGTTAGCCTTAGTATCCATGTGTGCCCAATCTTATGTGCAATTCGGTCGCATCTGTAGCAATTCGCAATTTGATAATTTTCTGTCCGTAAACGGACCAATTACAGCACAGTGCCTATGGGACCGTGGGAACATGGCCAATTGCTTATAACAAAAAACCAAGGCGGGACCGCTCAAATTTGGGAAAAAGCTTTTCTCCAGGATATCTGTTTAGTGATCTATGAATAAACAGAAGGCTGTCATCATGAAATGCACCTTTAACCACCACCAATTTTAGTTTTAAAATAAGCTCCAAATCCATCAAATTACCTGATTTTATCGTGAGGACCACTTTACTATGTCTAGAGGTATCATAATAAAAGATGTCCAAATACTGGCAACTAAGGATGAACTTCCGAATGAAATTTGATGGTCAAATCTGACCAGCCCAAACTCCTTCAAAAAAGTAAAGTGTAAAGAAAGCGAAAAAATCACGGATTTTTAAAACGTTACCTCCTGCATGTTCAGTTCTTAGAAATGACAGCACGCCTCCAACACTTCAGAATTGGGCAGCCAAACTAATTTCCGTGCAATAAAAAGGATAGCCTTCCGCTATTATAGCAACTCCACTGGTATGCCGATAAGGAGACAGATTCATGTTTCAAAGTATTCTTTATGTTTTTAATGCTGCTGGTATCGGACCAGCGTATTATCATCGTGCAGGAATTGTACAGCCTCCCTATTCGTGCGGGCCTTCGATCTGCATAGATAGCACGCGATTGAATGTGCCAAATCATCCGAAAAGGGGAGGGGGCCTGGACATTAAACGAAATAATGGTATAAAAAATATTCGAATAATGAAAAGGACCCTTACTGAAATCACTTCCACCAGTTTGAAAACAATTTGGCTGTTTTTACCATCTGATAAAACAGTAAAAAAGGAAAAGTGCCGAGGGGAGGTGGCAGTTCGTGAAATTTCTGGAAAAAGGATGTACTACTGCCAGCAGTAGATAAAACTTGAAAAAATGCGTCATCAGCTAACAGACCATCTGCTATGTATATGGGTACTCCCGGATAATCCATCTTTCACTGGCCAGATCAATATCTACTACAAGCCTAAGACAATGCCGATCCTGGTCTGAAGCTTTTGAATGGTCACAAAACAGTGATAGTTACACTGAAATTCGTCGGGATGTCAAACACCTTGGTTTTCTGTTCAGGGAAATTGCCCCGAACTGCCACCTTCCCCTCTGGACTCGTCTGTTTTTACTGTTTTTACAGATGTTAACATCCCAATGGTTTCACACTTGGGAAGTGATTTCCGTGAAGGGTCTTGTAATTATGTCATGAATATTTTTTTATACCATTATGCGCTTTAAACTGCTGCGACAAGACATTACATACATGCGCCAAAAGTATGAACAATCTCATATTTTGTGCGTAAAGGCTCAAACAGGTTCTGTTGCTCAAAAAGGGACTCAAATCTCATCTGTTCCCAAAGGTAATGCTTGCATCGTATTTTATAATTGTTGTCAATTTTATTTTGTTTCTAGTTAAGCATTCTTATGTGTTATTTCGCGCTGTGATCTTTGGAAATGGCGCGTTACAAAAGCCATATATGTATAGGATGTAGTATGTATGAAGAGTAGAATGTAATTATATAACGATACTATGTGAAGGATTGATGATATACATCATTTGGTTGCATGCTGCAGGAATGATTGGAGAGGTGAGTTGCTATATTGACTAAACAATACACAAACATGTGCGATACACATTCAGATGTAATGACCAAGTAAAATAATGGCCCAGGAACGGGCCCTGGAACATGGAAGTGGGATGACATCAGGAGAGCGGACTACCATTGACAACGCGGTTAAACATGTTAGGATTGGGGGTGAGACTTTGAAAACAACAACGCACTCAAAAAAGAGGGACAGAGGACATTTTCCTATTTTTTTGAGAAGCGCCTCAATTTTTTTGTACCCAGGTGTTTCATATTTGAAAACACCGAGGCTGAAGTGAATAAAGCCGATTCGCCGTACTTGATGCTTTATCAGGTGACATGTCGAAGTAATTAAAGATCGATATTTTACAGTTAGTATTTTCTGGCGCGTAGACCATGCTGGTTGCAACAGAAAAAGCATGGGTTTCTATGGCCGGGAAGGAATGACATCACATTCATTTGGTTTAGTCACTTGACTTTTGACTTATGGCCCCCCAAAGTATGGTCCGAGTGGTTTTTGAGCCATTTTGACACCTGTAATTGAAATTGGGGCAAGGTGATTTTTTTCGTTCACATATTTGCAATCGGCAGCAAAAAGTGAGCAGAATGCCAAGTTTGAAGAATCTGAGGAGTGTAGTTTTACTAATGCCCTCTGAAATGGAATTTCACACCCCGGGTAAATGTTTATTTTAATGCCCTTGAATATTGAATTTCACACCGGTAAATGTTTTTTTTTTTTAATTGCTGTGCATGAAAACGAAAGAGCGTACGAGTCAATTTCGGATTTCAGTTCTCATGAATCTTTCAATACACCAAAAAAAGAAAGGAAATCCATGAGATGTGGTGTATCACTTGTTTAGAGATTTGGCCTGGAATGACCCTGTATGCGGTGAAAACAAAGTCTCTGTCGTTTAGCGTGTCCACAAGTCATTGTAATGGTTGTGGTGGTTCAGGATTTATTCAACTGTGGAAGCTGATCAGGGCCGAGGTATCTGGCTTACGGACGTCCTAACATGCCGTGTTTCTGAGACTAGGGGCGGATTGGGACCAGTCCGGGGTTTACACCCTACTCTTATTCGACACTGACTGAGATTGTAAATGTACAGATGGCTCTCTGTACATGGACGGACGGCTTAACGTCCACTCGGAAGGACGAGATGCTCATGATTCCATTTGCCCAATTCCAAGGAACCATGGAGGAGAGCGGTAGTCTGTATTTACTCAATAGCTCGTATACAGATTAAATCCAGAATTGAGCACTCCAAGTAAATTCCAGCAAGTGGCCCCACCGGGATTCGAACCGGGATTTTTGTTTGGTATATTTTGCGCAAAGGCAAGCACCCCAACCACTAGGCCACGCTCACCCACAAAAACAAAGTGCCCAAAATCAAAAAGTACCATGATCACTGTACATTGCGAGACACAACGTTTTTTTCAGATTTAGGAGGAATAAGGCCATGCGGTTTTGAACTCATGAGTTGAAGAGGAGCCGTGACACGCGCGCAAGATTTTTCGTGTTTGGTTCAATTTTTTAAACATCGTGATGTCCTATATAGGCAACATACATATCAAAATAAAGGTATTTAGAGCTTTTAAAATGGTGCCTAAAGTGTGATTACACCATCCACTTCTAGAGTTGGTCATTTAAGTAAAAAATGGTGAGCGAAGGAGCCGTGGCTCCCAAGCTGGTGGGCTCCCACGCGGCAATTTAAAATAAAATGTCTGCTGAAAAAACCAATAGTT
Organism: Ophioderma brevispina; assembly: GCA_023653785.1. Classification (NCBI taxonomy): domain Eukaryota; kingdom Metazoa; phylum Echinodermata; class Ophiuroidea; order Amphilepidida; family Ophiodermatidae; genus Ophioderma; species Ophioderma brevispina. The sequence goes on from JAMKCH010009060.1 coordinate 28,124, forward strand.
AAGATCACCCTGAAAAAGTTGAAATACAGCCCTAATTTGAGTTTATTGATCAATGGCATGTGAAAAATATTATTATTGATTGTAAGTATAATAACAAGTTAACTTTTAGTTTGTGACTCCTCAAAGTATGAGGTTAAAAAACTTGCGCGGGCAAAATCTGCAACATTTCTTTGCCTCTTTTTGCTGTTTATGTGTACTTGTTAGTGAAATTCATTCAAGGTTCCATTTGACAAATAGTATATACTAAGAAAAACAAAACCGAGTAAGTTTCTTTTTAAGGTTACATCAAATGGCATTATTGAAACTGACAAATACCCATGCTCCAAAATATGGACACTCATTTCCCTGGTGAAAAAAGTTATCACAGGGCTTTACTATAGCTATACAAAAACCCACCAACAGAGGTTGTTAAGAACTTCAAAAGAAGGAATAGTGCCCAAGGAAAGTGTCTTGTGTGTAGGTGTGACCTTGCAAGCACAAGAGGATCACCAGAGCTGTATCTTCTGAAGTCAGTTGATGAATGCGACATCCATGTGCTCAATTTCCATATGACTTCAGATATGTTCATTAAGTTCAAACTGTGCCTGGTTGTTTAAAAGGTAATCATAGATTGGTTTATCCTTGGCAAAAATCATATTACTGAAGTGATTACAAATAACATGCTTTTTGTTAACAATTCAATAAAGATGTTGCGAAAATTTCTTATATCCGAAAACATAGCGAAAACATGTTGGCGCAAAAAATCTATAGGATGTAGACTAGTAAAATTATAACATTGTTCAAAAGCTTTAAGCTTAAATTCAAATATGGTATTTTCTTTAATGTAGGCGTGGTAAGACAACAATAAAATATTCCCATGAACTTCAAAAAGTTTTCATAATTTTTGTTCTCACTCTGTCACATATCTGTCCAACCATTGACCCGACAAGAAAAAGAACTGACATTTTTGAATTCCTTGTGAAGTTTCCGTTCAGATATGTATACTTTCCTATGGTAGCATACACTTTTACAAAATAATGGAGCTCAACCAAAATATCGCACATTTTTTGGAAGTAAAAAAGTCCACTTTTGAATGTCACACACACACGAAAATTCCCCAGTTCAAAAACGGCTGGCCCATAAAGGTATGATTTTGGGACCGATACTCTCTCTGTTAACGACGATTTTGACCCAAGCGGATACCACGAGGCCGGAGGCCGAGTTCTTTTCTTCTCATGCAAAATAATGGTGTCGCCGGTACATTCTTCGTAAAGAGATAACGTCCCAAATCATACCTTTAATTCCTCATTCTTAACCTTATTAATCATTTTAAGGTCATCTTAATAAAACCCATTTCGCTATGCTTCCCGGCCTAAATAACAACAAAAAAGGACTGCCACGACCCTGTGACAACAATCAAAAACCCGTTGAACTCATGACCATATTCAAAAGCAGCTCAACGTTGGCATGCGCGCGCGAACGTAGCTAAAAGCGGTATGACGCGAGCTTTTTCACAGCCTAAAAATAACCTCAATACGCAGCGCGTAACCTGGGTTTCATTAAACGATTGAACCCAAGGCATCAGCCAATGAAATTGCTTCATTTTTCACAGCTGTTTACGAATTCTTATGTTGAAAAGCCGGTTGTCTTTCTATTAATGAATACCATGGACAAGTCTGCAGGTTTTGTGTTACCAGTTTTCTGTCTTTGTGTGTTGTGGGTGGGGTGTCTGGTAGACACACCAATCTGCTAATTTGGGCATTGTTAGATTCCATGCTAAAAGAATGATGCTCGTGGACAAGTCTGTTTGCTGACTTATTGTTCACCTTATTGTCAGTGTACCATGTCTTGAGACCACTCACAATATGAAACAATTTTTTTCAGACCAAGCTGCTCATTAACCCATTCTTTTATGAATAAAATAAAATCCCCAGATTAGTTGGGTCATTTGGGCAATTCCGGACCGTGAGCAGAGCATCATTTCCTCAGTGGATTT